>PVIU01021560.1:0-31311 GCA_004026605.1 Ondatra zibethicus
TTAGTTTGGGTTAGATAAAACAGGAACTTAGGGAAAAACAAGATGGGCTTGCTGGGAATCCTAATGATTTCATTTGTAGCTGAAAACTGAACTTCATGATGAGGGGCAGCTCTCAGGCTCCCATTGGTGATCATTTAAAATTTCCTCTCAGCGCCTAGTCGTCCTCAGCTGTCGCCTCTGATCTAGCCTAGGTCCAAATTTTCTCCTGCTTGAATGGTCACTAGCTGACCTGGCTAAGTCTACCATTAAACCCATCCTACATTCTGCCACCAAAATAATGAACCGTAAACTCACTCTCCTACCTTCTCATTCCTAAGACAATGAAGTCTAAACATATCTCTACAATACCAAGAACCTTCTCATCAGGTCACATCCCAAATGCCAGTCACCCCCATTTCCTATACCTCCTAATATGCTTGCTTCTACCTCTATTCTGGTCATGTGTGCATAATATCCAGCCACGACAAGCTCAGAGAGGTCTGAGTCTCAGTAGTTTACCCCAAGGCAATACCTGGTTCCAAGAAAGACCACAAGCTGAGACTACCCTGGCACCAACCAGGAACAGACCACCCAAAAGGAAATTCCTAACGTTCCAACCATTGTAGATAGGACCACCTGCCAGCATACACCCATGGCTTTTCACCAGGACACCCCTAGACAAATGCCAACCAATAAGGGGTCCTGAACCTTAGAAATTCCTCACCCTAACCTTTGCTATTATGAAAACCTCACCCCAACTGAGCTTGGGGCTCTCTGGTCAAGCCAATACATTGGACACATGGAGAGTACATGCTCGAACTTGAATATGAAAAATATTTAAAAGTTCTTTGCTTTTACATCCAGGACTTGGTCTCCTAGTTGGTTTTGGGGGACTCTGTGATCTGGGCATAGCAGCTGTCCTGGAACTTACTCTGTAGACCAGGCTAGCCTCGAACTCAGAGGTCTGCCAGCCTCTGCCTCCTGAGTGATGGGATTAAAGGCATGCGTGCCGCTACTGCCTGGCAGGTGCTATACAATTTCACTGGAAAATGTGGTTTATTCCTAATTTGTGCCAGGATATTGGTGAGATAGGATCACAAAACTAAGCTAAGCAGTTCCTAGGCATTGGTAGAAAAGACAGACAGTCAACAGGCAATTGGTGAGAGGAATGTGATCTAGGGCACTGCAGGAGCCAGAAGAAAAGACCCCAACTTACATTCATGGTGCAAAGAAGGATTCCCAAAGAAATGCTGGCAAGAAGCTGAAGAGTTGGCTCAATGGTTAAGAGTATTCGTGCTCTCAAAGAGGACCTGGGATGGTTCCTAGCACTTAATGGCAGCTCACAACTGCCCATAATTCCAGTTCCAGGCAATCCAACACTGTCTTCTGGACGTCGTGGGCACTGCATGTCCATGGTGGACTTACATACTTGCTGGCAAAGATACTCATACACATAAACATTTAAAATTAATTAATTAAAAAAGAAGGAGATGGTGTTATAACTCTAAGATATTTGTTTGCTTTGTCCTATTCCAGTGTGCTTTCATTTTATCTTTTATTATTATTTTTTAGATTCCTGCTTGTTTTCTTTTCTTTATTTTTAATTTTCATATATTTATTTATTTTTTTGACACAAAGTTTCTCTGCGTAGCCTTAGCTCTCCTTGGCTGCCCTGGAACTCGCTCTGCAGACAGGATGGCCTCAAACTCACTGACATCCACCTGCCTCTGCTTTCAAAGCGCTGGAATTAAAGGTGTGCCACCACCCCCTGACTGCCTGTTTTCTAATGGTGGGGTGTGGAATTGGATGGAAAGAGAGGCGAGGAGGACCTGGGAGAAGTTGGGGAATTTGGAAATCGTAATCAAAATATATTGTATGAAAAAAATCTATTTTATTTTCCTTTTTTCGAGACAGGGTTTCTCTGTGTAACAGCCATAGCTGTCCTGGAACTCACTCTGTAGCCCAGGGTGACCTCAAACTCACAGAGATCCACCTGCCTCTGCCTCCCGAGTGCTGGGATTAAAGGCATGTGCCACCACTTCCCGGCTGAAAATAATGTATTTTAGATATAGGAAAATAGAAGAATTAATTAATTAAAAAAGAGAATAGAGAGATTGTGTAATAACTCTAAGACATACAGAATGAGAGTTAGCCAGATGACTAGAAGGGGAAGTAGCATTTTCCCATCAGAAACAACTGAATTGACTAAGGCCTGGAGAGAGATTCAGCAGTTTGGGCTGATTGAAAGGTTGAAGAGGAGCCAGGCAGTGGTGGCGCACATCTTTAATCCCAGCACTCGGGAGGCAGAGGCAGGCGGATCTCTGTGAGTTTGAGGCCAGCCTGGTCTACAGAGGGAGTTCCAGGACAGGCTCCAAAGCTACAGAGAAACCCTGTCTCGAAAAAAAAAAAGGTTGTAGAGGTGAAGAGGAGGTGAAATTGTTATGACCACATATGAAAGGGATTGTTTGGTTCTGCTCATTAAAATGGAAGAACTAAAGAAGACAGCGCAGACAGTGGCAGTTTCAACACATCTTAGGTATCTTTACAATACACACACACACACACACACACACACACACACACACACACACACACACACACACCTA
This sequence comes from Ondatra zibethicus, assembly GCA_004026605.1. Lineage (NCBI taxonomy): Eukaryota > Metazoa > Chordata > Mammalia > Rodentia > Cricetidae > Ondatra > Ondatra zibethicus. The sequence continues at coordinate 2,586 of PVIU01021560.1, forward strand.
GTTGGTCCCAGTGCACGAGACACATGCTCAGGAATTGGTAATTAGTTTTCTCTTCCGTTTCTCTCCCAGAGGCTGCTTGGGTTCATTTAGCCAGAGAATGCTGTAGTACTCATGCTGTGGTCAGGATCTGCCCCAAATCTCAATAGAATTGAATTTTTTGTTTTCCACAAAACCCATTTTTGGTTCAGGTGACAGACACTTTGGGACGTATCTTTTCCATGTGACGATTCAGTGGTATCTGCTACTTTGATTTTGTGACACTGACTCCTCTATATATTCTTTTATTAAATGGGCATTGGTGTTTTACCATGGGTGTCGGGTCCCTTGAAACTGGAATTCTAGACAGTTGTGAGCTGCCATGTGGGGGCTGAGAATCGAACCTGGGTCCTCTGGAAGAACAGCCAGTGCTCTTAACCGCTGAGCCATCTCTCCAGCCTCTCTCCATACACTCTATAAGTGACTGTGAAAGCAGGAAGAGAAACTGGATGGCAGTGCTAAGGCAATTCAATATTCTAAGTCATAGAAGCCTCATATGCAGCTCAGTCAGTGATAGAGCAATTGCCTGGTATAGGCAAGGCCCTGTTTTGCTGTTTTGTCCCAGTATCTAAAAGGACAGGAAAAAGATGTGTGTGTGTGTGTGTGTGTGTGTGTGTTTGGTTTTTTTTTTGTTTTTTTTTTTTTTTGTTTTTTTTGAGACAGGGTTTCTTTGTATAACACTGGCTGTTCTGTAACTCATACTGTAGTCCAAGCTGGCCTCGAACTCAGAGATCCACCTGCCTCTGCCTCCTCAGTGCTGGGATTAAAGGCGTGTGACGCTGCCACAACAACCACTTCTGGCCCATGATTAACATTTTGAGGGCCCACCAAAGAGTTTTCCACAGCAGCTGTACCATGCTGCAATTTCATCAATACAGCACGTGTCCCAATTTCTACATTGTTCCCAAGTGTCATTGCCTGTGTCTTGTGCTCTTAGTAGGTGGGAAAGAGATTCCTGTTTTTAATAGGTTTCCTCAGTGACTGGTGATAGTGAACATCTTCTCATGTGCTTACTGGCCTTTTGCTTATCATCTTTGGAGAATTATCTAACCAGTTCCTTTGCTAATCAAAACTATTTCCAGAGTAAAATATACAGAACTAGAGGTTATCATTCCAAGCATCCCAAGGATGCAGTCCAATGGGACGTTCACATCACTGTGCAGCAATCAGAGCTCATCTCCAGGACTCCTTTCATCATGCCAGAGCGACACTGTACTCAGTAAGTAAATCTCCCTCCTCCACCCCTGCCAACCATCATTCTCCGCTCTTTATGAATACAGCTGCTCTTGGTCCTGCACACAGCAGCTGCGATTCTGTCTGTATTTGGGGATCAGCTTTGCACGCCTGCAGAAGAAGGGTATTGAAATTTTGCCGGAGGTTGCATTGAATTGTAGATCAGTTCCGAAGTTGCTCCCGTCTTTTTTTTTTTTAGATATATTTTATCTTTTATTATAACAAAGGAAAACTATAACTATCTATCTATTCTTCATCTCCATCAAAGACTCCAGAAGGATGTAATATTACTGAAGTAAATGAGAAGTAAGCAACTTCCAAAACTCTAGAAATGACAGAGACACCTCGCTTGTCTGTACAGTCACCCAAAAGTTCCTTTGTACTGTTGGGGCATCCATCTTCAGCCTACAGGCCCAAAGTATTGAGCAGACACTTCCATGAAGCAGGAAATTTTAAAGACAGTTCAGTCACTTTCTTCTGTGTCCTGCAGAATGTCTCACAGACTCTTTTATGAATCAGGAACCCCGAAGGATCATCTCACCTTTAGGCAAGTTTAGCAGTCCTCTCTCTGCGGGTTCTTTGTGTCCAATTTATGCAACAGTCCAGGCAAGTGCACTTTCTTGCCCAAATGGCTAAGGAACCTCTTTGATGCCCATCTTCCTCTTGAAGTACATTGGTGCTGCCAGGAGCAGACATGTCTCATTGTCATGAAAAGTCCTAAGTTATTAAAACATTAAATGCCATGTTCTGTAGTTGCTCCCATCTTAACACTAGTAAATCTTTTGCTCTTTGCTCTCAGATGCCTTTGCATCGGTTTAGGTCTTTAACCTCTTTAGAACATAATGAACTTTTAGAGCACAAGCTTTGCATCCTTCCTGGTAAATCCATTCTGCAGAATACGGCAAAAGGATAATGATTTCATTATCTTTATGTGATTTTTGTGTTGTTACTGTAACCTTTGGAATAAGTAGTTTTTAAAAAGAAACCACTGTGATCAGCCTCTGAGTTTACAATCAAAAGTTGTGACTCTTTTCCTGGTGTGAGCAGGGGCATCTGGGAAACGGACAAGCAGCCTCCTTCTACATTTCCCAGTTGTTGTTTTCGGAGATTCTAATCTTTTCCAATGGCCCACACAGTACTGAAGCTTAAAAACTGAAATATCCCATTAGTATGTTTGGTAATGTGTAAACAATTGACTTCACTAATGAACTTAACATTATCATAAAGATTCCAAACCAATCCCATCCTATTAGAGGAAGGTGGATGTAAAACTTTAGTTGTCCCTAGAACTTGTCCACCTGGCAAATATAAAATTTTAAAGGGTGTGGGGCCAGGGAGATAGATGAGTTTGTAAACTGTTTGCTATAAAAGCATGCAGGCCAGTGTTCAGACCCACAGAAGCCATTAAAAAATCTGGGGATGCCAGGTGGCAGTGGTGGTGTGCATCTTTAATCCCAGCACTCAGGAGGCAGAGACAGTGGATTTCTAAGTTCAAAGCCAGCCTTGTCTACAAAGCAAGTTTCAGGACAGCCAGGGCTACACTGAGAAACCCTGTCTCAAAAAAAAAAAAAAAAAGAAGAGAGGAAGGAAGAAAGAAAAGAAAAGAAACAGGCATCTAAAATTAATAAGATAAAACAATTTTGTGCCTGCCTGTGAGGCAAGCCCATGACTGTCTGGCACAATGGTATGCACTTATGCCTCTAGTACTGTGGAAACAGGCATAGAAGATTCCTAGTGCCTGATCCCAGCCTGCCTAAGCTAATTGGTGAATTCCAAGCCAATGAGAGACCCGGACTCAAAAAGCAAGCTAAGATGTCTCGTGAACACTACAAGTTATCTATCCTCTGGACTCCATAAGTGCACATGTGTATCTCACCCATACACACACCTTCATAAGCAATAACATACATACAAAATAATAAAAGAAACCTTAAAAGAGAATCTACTAATGAATGCCAAGTTCTTAAAAAAAGAGCCAAAGACCAGTTAAGAAAAAGAAATAACAAAGATTGGCGCTAAAGCTATGAACTGAAAACTAATAGAAAGAAAGAAATGCAAAAGAATAATGAAACAGATTTGGCTCTCTGGAATGATTAATAAGATTTACAAACCATTACCTTAAGTAGACAAAAGACAGGGAGGAAAGACCCAGATTGACGAGAGGGATTTTAACAAGAGGTAACAATGCACTTCAAAGAGTCAGAGATTATGCTGAAAACGTAAGCTCTGAAACAATGGAAAACTAAGAAAACTGATAAATGTCCACATCCACATTGTTTACCAAAATTGAACAAAGGGGACATTGAAACACTAACCAGATAAATAACTCTGGAGATCTAATACAATTGATAATTAAAAAAGAAAAGCAACACTTCCAATTCATTCATAAGAGTAATGAGGCGGATCTTCACTATATTAGAGTACTAAGGCCAAAGAAAGAAATAGAAGGGATATAAATAGGGAGCAAAGAAGTCAAATTATCTCTGTTTATAGATATTAGTAACTTATACTTAGGAGCTATAAAGACTCCAACAAAATGCTATTGAAAATGGGCAGATACAGTATCAGAACACAAAACATAAACTCTCAGTAGCTTTGCAATCTACCCATAGAAAACAAGAAAACAACCCTATTTATAATAACCTCAAAGTGAGTGAAACATAGAAAGAACCAACAGCTAAGCATGGTGGCACACACCTTTAATCCCAGCACTCAGGAGGCAGAGGCAGGGGAATATCTGTGAGTTTGAGGCCAGCCTGGCCTACGGAATGAGTTTCAGGACAGTCAGGGCTGTTTATTACACAGAGAAACCCTGTCTCAAAAAAGAAAAAAAATACTGAAAAGGAAGAATAAATGTCACGAAGCAGGAGACTGACCTCTACAGTGTAGGCAATGGTGCCAGTAGGAGCTGGACGGACTTCTTCTCGTCCGTGCTCAGACATCAGCAGAATGGATAGTGCGGCAATGGATCTTGGGCTGAATGCAATCGACAGGCTCAAAGCAAAGCCCCGAATTCTAATTATATTATTCATAGGACTATTAAAACAATTTTAAAATATCATATGGAAGAGCAAAAGACCTCTGGACAACCCTGAAAAAACATAGAAATGCAATATCATATTAGTTAATTTCAAATTACACTATAGAGCCATAGTAACAAAGCCACATAGTATTAGCATAGAAAAGGGTGTGCAGAACAAGGACAATGACATAGAAAAAACCAGAAGTAAATATCTACAGTCATCTGATTTATGACAAAGGTTAATAAACCATACATGCTTGCTGGAGCGACGGCTTGGCAGTTCAAAGCACTTACTCGGCTTAGATCGCAGCACACACATGGCAGCTCATAACCATAATTCAAGTTCCAGGGGATCTGACACCTTTTTCTGAACACTACAGGCACCAAGAAGGATCATCTTTCACGAGTTTGCTTTAATCTGTTGTGTGGACTGCCTACTCACAAAATTTTGTCCTTACAATCAGCCAGAAAGGCCATTAACATATCCAAAAGACATCTGAGGAAATTTCAATTTCTCAGGGTCCGTTATTTCAATAGCCACCTTGGCAAAGAGTAGTACAGTGTCCCTTTAGAACACTCTTATTCCCGCCAGGATGGCTGCACTACCAAGCCTTGGCCACAATGCCCCCTCTCTAATATCACCTTTTTGTGAACAATACTAGTTTTATTTTTATAACTTCATAATGTATAAAATACCAATATATACACTTAAAACATTCAACTTATTATTTATAATGAGGTGTATTATCTATTAGCAATGATAGTAAAAATGACAGAACAATCCATCCCAACATTAACAAAATATATAATTCATATGGAACAGAGTCGAGGAGTCATATAAAAGTGTCTTCACGTGCAGGTCAGTTCTTCAAATTATTTTGTTCTTTTAAATTTACATTTTAAGTACACCCAACATAAAGCAGTACTTACCTAAATCACATTTTAGCAATTTAATTGCCTTTTAAGTTCTTCTTAGGACCTAGTAGCATAGTCCTTCATCTATTACATATAGAATTATATAAAATCCTACCCACATCCATAATGTTATTCTGTTTATGGGATGGGGTTTCTCGTAATCTCATCATGAAAGGCAGACTTTCATGAAGATCTTTACGGAATGTAGTTGGTAGAGGGATTCTTCTAGGTGTTCAAACTGTTCAAGGAATTCATCCAGCGTGCATAGGAAAAGGCAACAATGCATGGTGCCCTTTGAGGCCCTACATCAACCTAATCCCTTAAAATTTCTGTCTCCATATTTCACACTGTTCTCTCACTTTTCCTGATGACTCCACTGAGCTTTTCCTCAAATACAGTAGGCACACCCTTGAGGTGCTCTCTCTCTCCACAGGTTGCTCCTTCTGCCTGGGATACTGTACCACCAAATAGATGCCTAGCTAAAGCCAGGACAACGAAGGTTGTGGCAATGAGAAGAAAAGATTCTGGGATGGTATCCTATCCCGCCACACACACTAACAGAGTTCCAGCACAAATACATATAGCCACTGAATGTCTCAAAAATGTAGCACACTCACAAGACCCATACCTTCCAGGAACCTTGATGAAGAATAGTGACCAACTGCTGTGTGGCCGGTCCTTAGACTGGACATCACTAGGGGATTTTTTTTTTTTTTTGGTTTTTTGAGACAGGGTTTCTCTGTGGCCTTGGAGCCTGTCCTGGAACTAGCTCTTGTAGACCAGGCTGGTTCCAGCTCACAGAGATCCGCCTGCCTCTGCTTCCCGAGTGCTGGGATTAAAGGCGTGAGCCACCACTGCCTGGCTCCACGATGGGATTCTTATTCTTGCAGAATCTGTTTTTTTTTTTTTTGCCACACTTCCCAAGTCAAACCTTTGAACTTCTTAGGGAAACACAGAAAGAAGCCCCCTCTCCTATCTCCACCCCCACCATTGCTGAGCACCTCAGGGCATCAGCTCTTTCTCTGAGTGAGTCTTTCCTACTGGTTAGCACACAACAGGTGGGAAAAGCCGTGTTTCCCAATTTAGTTTATTTTGTTAGCCATAGGAGGGTGGCTTCATAACCTCAACACTGAAACCATTCATTTCCAACAGGGACTTGGACTAGGGGCCCACACAGCAGCCACACCAGCCGCAACTTTGCTATCAGGCTCCATTTTACAAAGAAGCTCACCTGCCTCCAGGACCTGCATACCTAAGCTGACCCGGGCTGTTAGCGCATGCTCAGGATTGGGAGTCAGGTTCCTGCCTTCTTCAGGAGGAGGAGGATAGACTCCCAGGAAAAGGAGCAGGTTCTCCTTCGAGGTATTCCTTTTTATCTCCTTTCTCCACCATTCAAAAAGCACTGGAGCTCAGGGAGACCTGAACGGCCGGGAGAGACTGCTGTTACCACCTGGAATGTCTGTTCTGGGGACATTGGCCTTCATAGGGGGCATGGAGGTCCTCGTGCTCACAGAAGTGCTAGGGGAACCAGGAATGTTAAACACACAGAGTTGTCCCTTCAAAGGGAGAATGCATAACCTCTTGTTTATGAGAGCAGATATAGTTAATAGCTTGGTAACCTTTATGTGTATGCTGAGACCACACTGTCTCCTACCCCTAGACCTTATAGCTTGTCAATCTATAGAACCTATCTTTTTTAGAAGGTGTCACATGTAGTCAACCTATAGAAGCCACCTTTATAGAAGACGTAATAGGTACTGTTCAAAGAGTTTCGAGGTAGGCATGTCATAAGCTTTATTGTGCGCATGGGATGGAGTTATTTATCACCAGGAAATTTTTTACCAAATCGTGCTGTGTTTAAATCCACCTAAAATAAACTACTTGGGGTCAGACTCCTCATGTTTGAACCAACGCTGGCTACTAAGTCCTGTGGAACTGAATGACCTTCTTGCCCCCACAGTTCCCGAGTCCTGAGAAAAGCAGACATTCTCTTGGTGGGCTAAAGGAAAGGGGACAAACTCCCAAGGGGTTGAGACTGAGTTTCCCTTTGCAAAACACGCTTTGATATTTCCAGGAGATGGGAAACATCCCATTGTGTGTGAGCATCTGGTCCTGCTTTCAAAGCAAGCAGGGCAGTGAGCCAGTCTTTGGCTGCGCATGGGACAACAGGAAACACAGTTTAGGGCTCTCACTTTGTTTTCCCTACCCATGCCCCAGAGTTGGCAGAAAGGAGACATTTAAGGAAGATGGGTGCAAGTCTGCCAGTGGACAGTCAGTCCAACAAAATATGGGCAAGTCTGCTGGGGTGGGTGGTATCTGTGCTCTGAGTGATAGGAATTCTAGTTTGTGTCCAGTTGCATAGGTGTGAAAAAAGCCTGACCAGGGGATTTAAAACCTGAGATTTTCTTTTCTTTTCTTTCTTTCTTTCTTTCTTTCTTTCTTTCTTTCTTTCTTTCTTTCTTTCTTTCTTTCTTTCCTTCCTTCCTTCCTTCCTTCCTTCCTTCTTTCTTTCTTTCTTTCTTTCTTTCTTTCTTTCTTTCTTTCTTCTTTTGGGGGGAGCAGTGAGGGTGTTTTGTTTTGTTTTGTTTTCGAGACATGGTTTCTCTGTGTAGCTCTGGTTCTTCTGGAACTCGTTCTGTAGACCAGGTTGGCCTTGAACCCACAGACATCTGCTCTGCCTGCTAAGTGCTGGGATTAAAGGCTTGTGCCACCACGGCCTGGTTCATAGCCTGGGATTTTCATCAATTAGTATTTAATTCTACCCAACAAGAGAAGCACAAGGATTTTTATGTCTGTTTTAAAAAAAAACAACAGCTAAGTCCTTGATGTACACAGCAGAAAGCCCACCGGTTTCTCACCCTGGGGACTTGTATTCCAGTCATTGAGGAGGGCAATGAGAACAGCCTCCTCTTTGGTCAGTGCTAGTTGTATAATAGTAGGTGTCCCTAAGGGGCTCTCCATATGCAGATAAAATAATATCCTTTAATCTGTGCAAGGCATGCATGTTTCCAGGGAGTGGCCGTGTGGGCATCAGTTAATAATATCCTTTAATCTGTGCAAGGCATGCATGTTTCCAGGGAGTGGCCGTGTGGGCATCAGTTAATAATATCCTTTAATCTGTGCAAGGCACGCATGTTTCCAGGGAGTGGCCGTGTGGGCATCAGTTAATAATATCCTTTAATCTGTGCAAGGCATGCATGTTTCCAGGGAGTGGCCATGTGGGCATCAGTTAATAATATCCTTTAATCTGTGCAAGGCACGCATGTTTCCAGGGAGTGGCTGTGTGGGCATACCTTAATATGTACACAGTGGAAAGAAGCAGATGCTGCGAGCATCCTTGTTTAATAGCTGCACCGTGTTCAGGAAGGTTTAGAACCATTCTTAAGGTTACAAGGTTGACCTTTGTAGGAAGCTGGGCTTTATGACTAAGCAAGCTGGATCCCACCTTCATGCCCTTGACTGTGGCCTTCCACTGTATGTGGTTGCCAGCAGATTGTGCTTTACAGAGAAAAAGGGCACAAGCAGGATTTGAACTTGGTTACTCTGCCTCCAGAATCCCACACAGATCACCGTTATGCCCAACTTGTCTGTCCTCTGGTTCAGAAATCAGAGCCATTCTTTTTCTAGGAGATGGTTGTCTACCTTGTCTTTCTCTTGGAAGAACTGTTTGTGGCAAACCTTATAAGCTTTTCAGATTAATAAACAGAATCTGGTGTTTACCTGTCTTATAGGTGAGGCCAAATTAAAATCTGTGCCAGATGGTGTAGGAGGTTCTTTTGTATTTGTGTTGCTTTCATTGGTGAATAAAGAAAACTGCCTTGGCCTTTTGATAGGGCAGAAATCAGGTAGGTGGAGTAGACAGAACGGAATGCTGGGAAGAAGTTAGTGTGGCAGACGCCATGGTTCTCCTGCCTGAGACTGACGCTGACTAGAAGCTTTCCCAGTAAGCCACGACCTCGTGGTGAACACAGATTAATAGAAATGGGTTAGATCAAGAGTGAGAGTTGGCCAAGAAGAGGCTAGATACAATGGACCAGGCAGTAATTTAATTAATACAATTTCTGTATGGTTATTTCGGGGTTTAAGTTAGCTGGATGGCCTGGAGCTGGGCGGCTGGGACCAAAAGCAGGCTTGCCTCTTACTACAGCCAGGTGTTGTGGCTAGTTATTCTGGTGATTATGGCTGGACCAAATCACTTATATCCTTTAATGCTGATGTGACTTGTAACGTACCTCTGAGTGTTTAGCAAACAGTTACTGCTGATGTAGAATATCGAAACACCAGTGGATTGAAAGTTACTGAAGGAAGATTTGCATGAATTTGGGGATAGTTTCTTTTCTTAATGGCATTTCAGTATTGTTTCTATTTTTAATTCAACCACTTAAATGTGAGCTCTATAGTGTATCTAGAGGGTTTTGAAGTTCTTTACCCTTGAAGTTTTAGGTTTTTTTTCTTACTTTCTCCCGCACCCTTTCTTTTGTATTTTGAGACAGACAAGGAACACACAGAGATCTTCCTGCCTCTCCAAGTGCTGTGCTGGGATTAAAGCCATATCTACCACATCCATCCATAGCCTCTTTTCTAATAGTTGTAGTACTCTCTCTATAAAAAAAGGAATGCATGCAAGAAAGACAGGGTCTCCTGCTGTAGCTCAGGCACACCTGAAATTTACTTCCGAGCTTTGAGGTCATGATTTTCTGATCTCTGCCTCCGGAGTGCTGGGATTAGAGGCATGTGCCACCATGCCTGGGTGGGGAGTGGGGGGATGTAAGGAAGAGTCCCAGCATGCAGCTGGAGCCAGCACTTCACAGTCATACAGCCTGAATGAGGTATCAGAGCACAGAGAGATCTAACTATTCCAGGTGTTTTCTGTGACGGTTCCTGGGTAGGCTGTGCCACAGGGCAGATCTTCATGATTTTACTGTGGGCTGCCCTCCAAAGTGGATGGAGACCTGCTGCTGCCAAGGCCTTTGCCTCACCACCAAGCTGGATGGCGGTTTAGGGAAGTTGGGTGGCCAGTTAAATCTTTCAATGCATTTTGTCAGTGCTTGAAGCACAGAGCTTTGTAAACCATTGCATCATGCCTAAGTGTGGTCCTGCATGCTCATTCTTCCACAGAATAAGTGTTAAAGTGTTTTAGGACAAACTCTTGCTCACTAGTCCAAGCTAGTCTTGAACTAATTGGGATTGAGTGATCCTCCAGCCTCAGCCTCCTAGTGTCTGGGAACCTCGGGATTTCATTGAACACAACGAGAAACACCTGGTTTGAAGCACTTCTTGAACAACGTTTTAAGCCAATGATTCTCAACTCATTTGGTATATATCTCAGATATTTAAATTGTGATTCCTAACAGTAGCCAAATTACAGCTATGAAGCAGTAATGAAAATGATGTTATGGTTGGAGTCACCACAACATGAGGAACTGTATTAAAGGGTCTCAGCATCGGGAAGGTTGAGAACCACCGTTTTAAGGATTCGAATTTACTCTTTTGGTCCTATTTTAAGTACTTGTTTCCTTATGCTATAGGTGGATATTGCTCCTGATAAACCTGTGACCACCAGCCTATCATACCATGGATCCAGATCTTTAGTTGGTCATGTTACCTGTGTAAAGAAAAATACTTTGTATGTTGAAAACAAATTTCTCTTCTCTCTTGGCCATGTGATTTGAAATTATGGTTTATATGTCAAAGTACACAATGATTAATGTTTTGGTAATATTTTAGAACTGGAATTGTTTCTACCTTTGACGCCATTCAATGGATTTTTAATATTTGCGATGGACTTTGTGCATGGAAGGGAAGATGCAATACAGAGACAAGAGGGCAATATTTGTAAAATTCATGTTATTGTTTATTAGGTACTCATCAATGAAATGTAGTCGATGTCTGGCAATATTTGTAAAATTCATGTTATTGTTTATTAGGTACTCATCAATGAAATGTAGTCGATGTCTGGTCAGTCTCTCATAAAGTCAATCATTTTCTCATTTACATATATAGTTTCCTATAATAAAAGATTCTATATTTGATATATTTGAATAGAGAGACCATCCTAAAATAAGTGAGGATAGATAAGATTCTGCAGTGGGCTATGATGTGCTTGCCTCGCAAGCCCAACGACCTGAGTTACATCCTTGGTACCCACATAAATGTGGAAGGAAAGAAACACTCCACAGACATCTGACTTTCATACCTGAACGCTGTCATGTAAGCCCTATTGAACACACAATGAAAAGCACTTTTAGCCAGGCGGTGGTGGCACATGCCTTTAATCCCAGCACTCGGGAGGCAGAGACAGGCAGATCTCTGTGAGTTCAAGGCCAGCCTGATCTATAAGAGCTAGCTCCAGGACAGGCTCCAAAGCTACAGAGAAACCCTGCCTCAAAAAACCAAAAAAAAAAAAAAAGAAAGAAAAAAGAAAAACACTTTTAAATACTGAAAATGCTTCAAAATAAGATGGAATGGGCGTAGAGTTTTCTGTGTATACTGTGTGTCTACTGTTGAATTCTATTTGTAATTAGTGGGATTTTTGAGATTTTGTTTATATTCAAAACTATAGTTTCTATGTTTTCCTTCTAATGCAGTTGACATGTAGCTGGAGTAAAAGAAGGGGGCAGAATTAGACCAGCCCCAACCAGGCAATGTGCAAGGTTTCCTACTGTGGGTGAAAATGCTCCTGTGATGTTGACTCTCTTCTTTGTGGATGATGCACTGTGTACAGCAAAGGCAGAGCCAGGAAAATGATGTGGCACTCTTAGGCGAGGTGATGGAGGCCCTCAGGACTTTTGATGCCAGGCATATTTGGAAGTTAGTAATAAATATTGTAATGGGCCAAACAGTGATTTAATTAATACAGTTTCTGTGTGATTATTTCAGAGTCAGGGAGAGATGCCATGAAGCCACTGGAGACTGACGCTGGAAATTTTACCCGGTAAGCCACAGCATCATGGCGATACACAGATTAATAACAATGGGTTAAATTAGGATGTAAGAGTTAGCCAATAAGAAGCTAGAGCTAATGGGCCAATCAGTGGTTTAATTAATATAGTTTCTGTGTGTTTATTTTTGTTTGGGGCAGCAGGGACAAACAAGCAGCCACCCCCTGCAACAATATTGGAAGGTAGATATGGAGCTTAGTGTACAGGAGGAATCACAGGTAACTCCCATGTTTTGAGCTGTGTCTCCTCCTCATAGCATTACTGGGGTATTCTTGACAATTGTAAGTACCTAGCATTTTTCCATGTGGCATTTAGAGCAATACACACATCATGAAATAATTAACAGATCCAGCTGATTGCACAGCCTCAGCCTGATGTAGTTACCATTATTTTGTGTGTGATTGGAACATGTGAGATCCACACCTTCAGACAGTTTTAGCCATTGCTGTTAACAGTAGTCGCCATGGTTCTAATTTGCTCCAGTATTTACCTTATGACTGGAAGTTTCCAGACTTGGCCATTGTCTCTGGTTGTCTAGGGGATGGCTGGTTCTTGTCAGAGGAGGCTTCTGGAGTCCTGTGCAGAGGTTGCCCATGGGAAGGACAGTAGCTTGTGCTATGTGACAGAGGCTGATGACCCCACCCTTTCCCTTTGTCCCTAACCATCTTCCAGCTCCTCAGCTGGTCTTTTCCCAGAATTCTACCTGGGGTGAAACAGAAGCAGTCATTTAGGTAGGGTTCCCCAATAGGTGGGGATGCTAAGTATTCACTTTTCTATCCCTTTCCTTTTGAGGGGAACCTAGGACCAAAAGAATTCCCTCTGCACGCTGAGGACTGTCTGCCTGGAGGGTGGGATCAGGCAACTTGAAGCTCTAATTTCTGCTTGGAGCACAAGGTTTTGCTTGGGTTTCTGTTTTGTCCTGCACTGCTGCAGCATTTTACCCGAGAACTCTCAGCTCCCAGCTGTCTCTGCTACTGGGGATCTGTACAATCATTGCCTGTGGGAGGACAGAAAGCTGAGCTCTCTTGCATTGGTCCTGTTGGTCGCCAGGGACTGCAGGTGTTCACCTGAGTCAGAGTAAGGCTGCAGCCGCCAGTCTGAGATGTGGAAGGAAGACTCATGGCGAGTTGGGCGAGAAGAGGCACAACAGGCTTTACACATAGGCCCTCGGACAGTAGAGTGTGGGTTTGATTACACCTGGAGGCATATATGTTTGGAAACTGTCATCTTAATAGGTAATGCATAAAGCCACAGCAAAGAAATGAATTCAGATGAGAGAAAAAAAGTGAGTGAATGAGAAAGCTGTATCCTTCCACACTTCTGATGATGGAGTAATCAAATGTTTGACCTATTCAGTAGCGCATGTTAACTGAAGTGGGTGGGCTAGTCAACACTCTCACCTGCAGGATGTGAGATTTCCAGTTACTGTAGATACTTTCTTATCCTGGGGCATTTTTACAAGTTATTTTATTTCATGTTCATTGGTGTTTTTCCTGCATGTATGTCTATGTGAGGGTATTGGATCCCCTGGAACTGGAGTTATAGACAATTGTGAGCTGCCATGTTGGTGCTGGGAATTGAATCCATTTCCTTTGGAAGAGCAGCCAGTGCTCTTAACTACTGAACCATCTTTCCGGGCCCTCTGTTTTTTTTTTCTTTTGGTTTCTTGAGACAGGGTTTCTCTGTAGCTTTGGTGGCTGTCCTGGAGCTCACTCTGTAGACCAAGCTGACCTCAAACTCACAGAGATCCACCTGCCTCTGCCTCCCAACTGCTGGGATTAAAGGCGTGTGCTGCCACCACCCAGTCCCTCTTTTTTTTTTAACTTTTTTTTCCCCTCACATAACATATCTTAACTGCAGTCCCCCTACTCCTTCCAGTTCTTCCTACCTCCCCTTCCATCTGGATCCATCCCCTTTTTGTCTCTCATTAGAAAACAAATGGGATAATAATAGAATAGAATAAAATAAGACAAAACAAAAACTAACACATCACAACAGGACAAAGCAACTGGAAGGAAAAGAGCCCAAGAACAGATATAGGTGCAGAGATTCGCTCATCCTCACACACAGGAATCCCATAAAAACACTAAACTGGAAGCCGCAGTATATATGAAAAGGACCTATAGGGTAAAAAAGAGATAGAAGTGTGTGTGTGTGTGTGTGTGTGTGTGTGTGTGTGTGTGTGTGTGAAAATAAGACAGAATTTTAAAAAGATAGGGACGCATCCAGCCCTTAAGAGTAATTAGTTTCCTCAGTGAGACTCTCTTGGAGAAATCTAAATTTTCATTTGCAAGGGGTTATCAGTCAGAGAATGCTTCTGAATTAGGGGTGAGGGAATGTGTCCATTTCCCCTCTTAGTGCTGGAACGCCATCCGGGGTGGAGTCATGCAGGCCCCTGTGCAGGCTGCCTCAGTCTCTGGAGTCATAGTGTGTTGATGTTGTTGACTTAGAGGGCCTTATTTTCTTGGTGTCCTCCATCCCCTCTGGCTCTCACACTCTTTCTGCCTCTTCTTCTGTTGCACAAGGAGGCACGTGGGCTGTGTCCTTCCGCCCGGCTCCCGGCCGCTGAAATAATTACACAGAAACTGTTCATTTAAACTCTTCCTGGCCCATTAGTTTTAGCCTCTTCTTGGCCAACTCTTACATCTTGATTCAGCCCATTTCTAATAATCTGTATTCACCACAAGGATGTGGCTTACCGGCATGAGTCTAACCAGTGTCCATCTTGGGCCGGAGAAGCATGGCATCTGCCACACTTCCCTTCCTCCCAGCATTCCATCCTGTCTACTCCGCCTACCTGATTTCTGCCCTATCAAAAGGCCAAGGCAGTTTTCTTTATTCAACCAATGAAAGCAACACAAATGAAGAAGCACCTCCTACACCACTCTTCCATAGGGTTTCCTGAGTCCTGAAGGGAGATGGAGGCATCCCAATTACTGGCAGAATGTTCCAAGGTGGCTCATTCTCCGTGTAATGTCTGGCTGTGGCTCTCTGTGTTTGTCCTCATCCGCTGCACAAGGAAGCTTCTCTGATGATTATCCCAGGACTTTTTACTCAGCATAAAATCCTAGTGAAAACTACATATTTACAACCATAACATACAGTGTGTGTTCTGCATATAATATACACTTTATATATTGTATTTGTAGTCATATGTTCTTCTTGCTATTATGTTTATGTTTTATGTAACACATATTTAAAAGTTCTTCAGCTGGCTCAGACACTTTTGGAAACAGATTCATTTTTACCTTTGACACTGTTTCCTAACGCAATTAGCATACCCAATAAGAATCAGTATTATCAATATTCATGTGGTGGTTACCATACGGCAGGCATCATTCTATGAGATGAAGCCATAATTGCCACAACAGGTGACTCTTCTCAGGTAAGGGGGCCCAGGCTCTGAAATTGCAAGTCCTTTCCCTGAAGTCGTAAAGTCTCTTTAAAAAACTTTGAGTATGACTAGCAGGTGGAGAAATATGCTCTTACCTGTGAAGGAGGCATTGAGTGTGAACAAATGTGGAATAAACCCTGTGGTAAGTTGATGCTTTCCATTGGACTACGAAGGCGAAGGCCGTAGAGGACGGGAGACTTAAAGTCTAAGCTTTTGACCCTAGAGGATTATAAATCCCCTTCTGGCAGAAGGCTGCTAAAGGGCATCTGTTAAGAGGTGAGCACGAGATAATTTACACTGAATACCAACCATGGGGGAGGGATTGTAAGTCACAGTAATTGCCGCAAAAGCAGAAAGAATTACACTCAGAGTTTCCCATGGCTCCTTTAGGTTTTATGCCTTATCGGGGTGACTGATTAGACGTGGAGGATTTCAAGCTTCGGTGGATCTCAATGTATGGTCAGCAAAGCCCACCAAAGTCAAGCACTTGCAGGAGGTGATTTGTTCCTATGTTGCACTTGACCTTAGTTTTGTGAGTCTACGGGATGCATTTCGTGGCCAGAAAATCTCTCGGGTATGCCGGAAAACATGTATTCTTTACCAAAGGGTGCCTGTTTTCTTATAGAAATGGCAACACCTCCCAAAGGAAATAGTTTGGAAATAATACAGAGGAAATTCATAAAATTAAGCTCCTGGTTACACAGTATTTTTTGGAACATTAACCAGGGGTCTTCTTAGCTGATTGGAAGAAAAACAACCATCCTACTGAAGGAAGGGAGTGGCTTGTGGGGTCAGAACTTCCCAGGAATAGCTAGCTATTGTTGAGGTAATGGAGATTGGCCATGAGTTTCAATAATCAAGCAGATGGAATAATGTAGATAGGGGACCAAGGGACCATTTAGTCAGTGTGGTGCACCCTGTGAAAGCATGGGGACCTGAGTTTAATTCCAAACACCTACATTAAAAACCTGACACAGCAGCATACACTTGGAATCCTGGGGCTGTGGAGACAGGCAGATCATGGGGCTTGCTGACCAGCCAGTCTAGGCTAATTGGCAAGCACCAGTTTCAGTGAGAGACCCCCGTCTCAAAAAGAAGGCTCCTAATTTGTGAGGAACACCATTTGAGATTGCTCTCAGGCCTCTAGATGCATGCACACACAAACTCATGACCCCACACATCTGTAGCTGGGCACCCATGAAATGCGCAAACACCTGAATACGCATGTGCACACACACACACAAAATCTTGGAATGTGACAGGTGAGTGGCAACCATAATTGTCATCTTACCTGCATTAATCCTTTCTCGGCCAATTCTTTCTGGCCTCTTAACTTGGACTGTAAGGGGTTAATGGCCACTGTGATTAATATTCACAACCACAGAGCACATTCTTCTCTGTGAGATTCAGGCATGTAGGGTGGCTTACACAGCACCCAGGTACTGTCAGTGTTCCAGACCAAAAGGGAACCAGGGATGGGATGGAGCAGGAATCTGCCAGTTAGAGCCAGAGGAGAGGCAGAGCCTACAAGTGCAGATTGGGTTTCTCTATGAACTGTTCTAGCCTGTGTGTTTGTAGGTCTATATTACTCCCCCAGAGGAAAGACATGTAATGATAGAATACTCCATCTTTTTCACCTTGGATTCACTGAAACTTCCGCCTGAATATGACCCTAACGCGTGTGATGTTGTGAACGTGACCATA
The DNA here is from genome assembly GCA_004026605.1 of Ondatra zibethicus. Lineage (NCBI taxonomy): Eukaryota > Metazoa > Chordata > Mammalia > Rodentia > Cricetidae > Ondatra > Ondatra zibethicus. Next base: position 19,831 of record PVIU01021560.1, read on the forward strand.
GTGGAATGTGTTTAGGTTTTCTCTGTTTGGAGAGCAATTTCTATGACCTCAGTGGAAAGATCATAAGAAAACATTTCTAGGGGGTTAGGGAGATGACTCAGAGGTTAAGAGCACCAGTTGCTCTTCCAGAGGTCCTGAGTTCAATTCCCAGCACCTACATGGTGGCTCACAGCCATCTATAATGAGACCTGGTGCCCTCTTCTCACATGCCGGCATACATGCAGGCAGAACACTGTATGTATAATAAATAAATCTTTTTTTTTTAAAGAGAACATTTCTATTCTTTGTTCCATGTTTCTCCCTTGGATTTCTCTTTTGTTCTTTCGTTTCACATTTAATTTTTTTTTTTATTTTGAGACAGCATCTCATTGAGTCAAGGCTAGCCTCAAGTTCCCCTATGTGGCCGAGGGTGCCTTTCCTCTTCTGGTCCCTCTTTCCCTTCATCTGTCCAGGGCTGAGATTATGAACACGTGCCACCATGCCAAGTTTATGAAGTGATGGAGAGAGAACCCAGAGCTTCACATATGCTATACAAATGCTATACCAGTGGACTATGTCCCCAGCTCACATCTTCTTTGTATGTGCAGGCAAATGTTTTAATGGAAAAGTTTAAACACTATTTTGAAATTATGTCTCATGTAAATTCTACTGAGATACTGTCAAAGGACAGGAATGGTAGCACACATATATTATTCCAAAACTTGTAAAACAGTAGGCTTGAGAATTTGAGACCAGCATGGACAATATAGCCTTTGTTTCTCCATTTTTTTAAAAAATTATACTAGGCCATTCTTTTTTCTTTTCTTTTAGTTTGTTTGTTTTTCGTTGTACAAGACAAGGTTTCTCTGTGTAGTCCTGACTGTCCTGGAACCAGCTCTTGTAGACCAGGCTGGCCTCGAACTCGCAGAGATCTACCTGCCTCTGCCTCCCAAGTGCTGGGAGTAAAGGTGTGCATCAACACTCCCCGGCTCTAGGCCATTCTTTTTGGATCATGAGCCAACTTGTTTTGAACACAGGGTCATGTCTATACTAGACAAGCACTCCATCATTGAACTAAATCTTAGCCTTTTTTCTTTGCTTTTCCTTTTGAAAACAGTCTGTTTCCCTGAGTGGCTTTGATACAAGCCTATATCTCCATGCCCAGCTATGAGCCCACCTTAGGAAGGTGCCTTAAACATGCTCTTGATTGTAGCAAAGAAACAACATTGCCAGTTGGTTAAGTTCCTTATTTTTCATGGTCACCAGAGGGTTCTGTCATGGCAGCAACACTCAGAGCAATTTGTGTCAATACTAGATCTACAATACATATTATTAAAATAAATTAAATCATCAAGCAGAGACAATTTTTTTTTGAGACGGTTTCTCTGTGTGGCCCTGGTTGTCTTGGAACTTGCTCTGTAGGCGAGGCTGGCCTTAGAGATCTGCTTGCTTCTGCCTCCCGAGTGGTGGGATTAAAGCTATGTTCCACCAGTGCCCGGCTTAGGCAATAATTCTGACCTGAATTTAATTTATTGTCACTACAAATGAAATCATTAGGCATCCCAATAAGAATTCTCAGTTGCTTTAGTAAACAAATATGCCTTGGGTGGTGTTCATCAACCTATTTGAGCCATTCTGAAAGGAAACACAGCCCATTTGCAAATATGAATCCCCAGGCAACCCTGGAGTTCTGTGCTGCAAGGGGCCAGTGTTTATACTTGGGGAAGGCTCACTCATCCCAGGGTTCTAGATCCTCAGACTCTCTGCTCCGTTAAGAGAGCATGACACCGGTGACTGCCCTATTCAAAGCGCTTCCTTCAGGGAGTGCTGGTGTGCTCCGTCCCAGTTCTGGGGTTTTCAATTACACCACAAGCCCCTCTCCAAGTCCACAGAATTTTCATCTTCATTTGCTCTACAGGTTTTGAAGACCCTTCTCACAATACAATGGATCCTGATCCACAGTGGCACGAAGGAACGTACTAGAAGTGAATACCTTGCTGACCTTCAGCTTTTGCTTATTGGCGATTTCACAAAATCCCACCAGGTACCTCCATGTTGTATGCCAGAGACTTCTTCCGGGCAGTAATGGAGCCAGGCTTCTTACTGCCTTCTTGGGCATACTGGCCAAGATCCAGGAAGAGGAAGGGCAAGGGAGAGCTCTGGCAGTTCCAGGTACATGTGAAACCATCATACTTTAGCCATTCAACACCAGTGACAATTACAGACAAGGCTACTCAGAGTGCAAGATCAACCATAGACCCCTCCACTACTGACCACAACTGCCCAGCTTGCCTGATAGGGAAGAGTATTGTCAGGAAGCCATTTGGGTGTGGTCAGTCCACACATTCAGATGTGATCCGGCCACCTCTATTGTTTGCTATGGAAGGTTTTCCTGTCCCTGATAGCATTGGCATTGGGATGTTGATTCTGCCCCCTCGCCTGAGGCAGGTGGCCCAATGGCCTGGACTGACCAGCTCAGCTATCACCCAAGTCCACAGCCAGGTATTGGGTTGGTCCACCTTAGCATCACCCTATCTGGGACCTGCTGGAGCTCGTGAAGGGACTGACTGGTCCTGTGGAACAATACAAGAAAGATCTTCATGACTTGGGGTGGCCACAAGATATCCTAGAAGAGTTTAGGTGAGGACCCAGGATGATGGTGTACCAGAAACCAGAGGCCTTGAACCAGGACAGTGACTCATGGCAATGAACATTTGCTAGTAAAGCTGACTGGACAAAAGGATATACTATATGACACACTGCTCTCAGTGCCATCAGGATGAACAAAGAGGTGTTGGAGAGGCAAGAAATGAGAAGCAAAGAGGGTTTTTGTTTCTTGTTCTTTGGATTTTTTTGTTTGTTTATTTTGTTTTCGTTTACTAGCTTTGTTTTGTTTTGATCTTTTAAATTTTTCTTTTGGGGGGGTGCTGCAGGGGTGAGGGGAGGATACGGGGGAACTAGGAGGTGAGTAGAATTGGGGTGCATGATGCGAAACTCCCAAAGAAACAATAAAGAAGTTAAATCTACAAAAAAGAAAGAAAATTGTGGCCTGCTTTCCCTTTTAAGATCTCTTGAATGGAATTTTTTTTACATGTTTTATACATGCTCCTAACATGTAATGTGTCTCCATTTTGGGTCTTCAGTAGCATCTACTGCTGGCACCAGGCTCTTTTTTTGCATGTATGTATTTATTCACATACATGTACATGTGTAACAATAATAAAGAAAGAGGGGGCATGAATTTGAGAGGGAGTTGAGAGGAGGCATGGGAGGGATTAGATGAAGGAGTGGGGGAAATGATGTAATTATCTTTTAAATAAAGTATCAAAAGAAAGTAAAAGTTGGGGGAAATCCAGGAGCGGACAGACATGATGTGCTAAGAGATCTGAATGTGCGCCTCCTGAGGTGAATGAAAGGGAGAGGCTGGGCATCCTCTTATCAGCGTAAGACAAAACAGGAACAAATGCTGAGCTGGAATCGCAGTGTTTGCCTGTCTGTCAGCGTTTCCTGGGCAGCTCCTACTAGCCCTCAAGCTATTATCTCAGCTCTTCCTGACTGCCAAGGTCTTGGCTTTTGAGAGACTTAAGTTTTGGAAACATCTCCCAATCTTCCAAGTCACGATTTCGCCACGCTTCCAGCAAGTGTGGTTAGTGAAACCTCAGGCCTAAGCCTAAGGTCCCTTCCTCTGCTTTCGAACAGTTTACCACACCCACGGGACAGGTGCTTTCTTGGACAGGCTTTCCTACGTTTTGAGGTTTTGATTCCAGAGGGTTGCAGGTCTACTGGGGTAAGGCAGCTTGAAAGCAATCTTCCCCACTGAGGGGAGCCTGCAGGTGCCCAGGTAGGGAAGCAAGCTCAAAGAGATGAAAACTCATCTCAGGCAGTTGATTCTCAACAAATTTAAACACAGTACAATTTAGGAAAAAGTTTTCTGGTGTAATAAAATCTCTGGTGCACAAAGAACCGTAATTACATTGAAAATACAACTCCGGGTACATGTCATTTCTTCCAAGAAGATGGGTTCTAGAGATAGCTAGCTCAAGGGCCTAGGAAAGGTTCTGGCCTGGTCTTGGTCATTGAGATAGCTGAGAGGTCATTTGGGATATTAGCCACCTCTGGTTCTGGTTGTGGGAGCTTCTGGGAGCCTCTGGCTATATGGATAATCTCAAGGGCCATTTAGACCATTAGGCATCTCTGGTCCTGTTTGTGGGCACAACAGATAACACAGGTCACTAAGCTATTAATTACTTTCAGTTCCAGGCTTTCTGGATGGAAGAACAGGTTTTTTTTAAAAAACATCTTTTCCATTGGAAAGACAATCCTGCATGCTTAACATTACTGGTTTCCCTGGACATCTGTGGGGACAAGGACATTCCTGCTATGCTCCCTATACCCCACCAAAAAATTTAGTCTGCTACTCCTCAATTTAACCTCAGACAAATTATTTTTCTTCTTTCTTTCTTTTTTTATGGCACCAGGCTTTTGGACCTCCAAAACCATGAGTCAAACTATCTGGCTCACAAAGTCACTCTGCCACATGTCTGGCCTTCAGCAAGTTGCTTTACTTCTCGGAGCCTTGATGAACTTTTCTTCCTAGAGGGATTCTGTAAATTCTCTTCTGGAGCCCTCCTGACTAGTCTATGTGTTTAGAGCAGTACCTGACACAAAGTAAGTTCCAAAAACTGTCAAACATCTTTATGCTCCTTCTTTGTGTACTGATAACATGTGCTGATATTTTAAACCCTTTTAAAAACTTGGTACCAGTATATTTTAATTGTACGGATAAATTGTGACGTTTTCATGTGTATATAGAAGATACTTTGGCCATGTTCGCTTTCTCAAATCCCCTGTCATCTGCCTCTCCATGCTTGTCTGAACTCCTTCCTTTCATCTTTGTAAGACCCAATCATTCCACTTTTGTGACTTTCCCCCTAGATTCTACATACGTGAGAGAAAAACACATGAACCTATTCTCTCTGAGCTTGCTTTATTTCATTTTGCTTGTAGCCTTGAACTCTGAATCCTCCTACCTCTAACCCCAGAGTGTTGGGACTAGCTGTGTGTGCCACTCTGCCTGTCTGTATTTCCAGCAGCAGTGCATAAGGCTCCTTCCTCCCACATTCTCACCAGCATTTTCTCCCGTCTCATTTTCTTGATAACAGCCATTCTGCTTCAGAAGGAATGGAATCTCGATATAGTCTTGACTGGCATTTCCCTAACGGCTAAAGACATACAGGGTTTTTGTTGTTGTTCGTCTCCATGTTTTGACTCTGTGTGACTTCCTACACACATGTATTTGTGGAAGGAAGCAAACAACTAAATATCATTTTCAGCCAGTCTTTGCTTTTTAATTGGAGAAGTTGCTTTCAGAGGTATTGTCTTCCTAATGACTTTCCTAGTTCTCGTTAGCTGACCTACTCCGGCCAGGAAGTTTACTACCCTCTTCCGCTTGTGTTATCTCCTACTTCCTTGTGTACAGGGTGCCTTCAAGTGTCTCCTGCAGTGATAATTTAGCAGTCATGATTTCTTTAAATAGAAGCTTTATATTGGAAAACCCTAGCTTTTCTTGATTGTGAATGCTAACTTTGCTGGCTATAGTAAACTGGATTAGCAGTTATTTTATGTTAAAGCTTGAACTATATTACACATACTCCCCTAGCCTTTGGAACTTCTACTGAAACATATGTGGGTGTTTTGTTTTGTTCTGTTTTTCAAGACAGGGTTTCTTTGTGTAGCCCTGGCTGTCCTGAAACTCACCAGGCTGGCCTTGAACTCATAGAGATCCACCTGCCTCTGCCTCCCGAGTGCTGGGATTAAAAGCGTGCGCCACCACTGCCCTGCAGCCTATATGGATATTTTAATGGATTGTATTTTCTTAGTAATTTGACACCTCTATTTCTGAGTTTTTAGTATTCTCTTTACTTTATTCTTAGCATTTGAACTATGAACGTGGATATCATCTTACGCTTGTAACCCTTGCACTTGGGAAGCTGAGGCAGGATCAGCCTTGGCTATGGAGCGGGATCTTGTTTCAAAAGCACACAAAGATAAACTATAGAATGGCACAGGGAAAGTACTTTTCATCTTGTTTGTTGAATTTTAAAAGCATCTTGTAATCAGATAGCTGTGTCATAAATTTCCCAAGAGAAGTTCTCTTATTTAACTGTATAGGTTTTCTGTGACTTTCATCCATACCCCAGTACCTTCTACACCTGAACACTTAATTTTGATATTTTTTTCTAAGAAGAACAATCAATGTTTATTGAACATTTAATACTGAACAACATTCTTACAAGCACCTTTCCATATTTTTAAATATAGTACATTTATTAATTTTTTGAGAATTTCATATAATGTATGCTGGTCACATTTATCTTCCACTCCTCCTCCTAGTGCCTCTCAGGTCCATGCCCACTTCCTGACCCACTCTCAACTTTGTGTGTTTAAAAAAAAGAAAGAAGGAAGGAACAAAAAAAAACCCTGTCTGTTGTGTGCTTTCTAGATACGCCCAGGTTTGGGAACCATCCACTGAAACATTGGTGACCCACCAGGGGTTGCACTCTTAAGTTAGCTCCTTTCTCCCTCCTAGAAGCCATCAATTATCAATAGCTCCTCAGTTATGTGTGGGAGATTATGAGCCACTCCCCTTCCAAGGTTTGGTCTTATGATTATTTTATTTTTAATTATGGGAAGATGGGTGAAGGGTAATATACCCATAAGTGAAGATGCTCACAGAAGCCAAAAGAGGACCTTGAATTCTGCAGATCCAGAATTACAAGCAGTTGTGAGAAGCTCAACATGGGTTCTGGAAACAAAACTTGGGTCCTCTGCAAGAGCAGCCTGCACTCTTAACTACTGAGCCATCTCTCCAGCTCCTTAAGTTTGGTCTTTTTAGTCGTGGCCCTGAATGCTTAAATAGTTCATCAATGAGAAAGAAAATCTTTGTATGTGTATGTGGGTTTTTAGAGACAGGGTTTCTTTGTGTAACAGCCTTGTCTGTCCTGGAACTCACTCTGTAGACCAGGCTGGCTTCGAACTCACACAGATCCACCTGCCTCTGCCTCCTGAGTGCTGGGACTAAAGGTGTGCATCACCATGCCCGACCTGAGAAAGAAAATCTTAGTGAGAAAATACCGTCTCCATTGTAGTGTTTGTGTAACAGTGGGTATTACTCAGGCCGGGCATGATGCTGCTCTTCATTTCTGTCGGAGTCTCCTTGTACTGTGTGCCCCTTGATGAGAGCAACTGGCAGGAAGTGTGTTTGGGGATGAAGGCACATTCAAGTGGTCTCAGTTTTCCTGCTTGCTGGTAGAAGGCAGCATGGGATCAAAGTGCCCCCAACTGCAGTTCATTCCAACGAGATTAGCTTCCTGATGCCACAGAGTTTGTCTGACAGCCTTGCACACATCCAGATCTCAGGCATCACCACCCAAGCCCACGTTGTTCTAGGTATAGGCACAGCAGGTCCTGCACTTCCACCATCTGCCACTAGGGACTTCTAAACCTGCTAGCACTGCTAGTACTCAAGAGAGGTGAGCTCCATGTTTATGTTTTCTTTCTTTCTTTCTTTCTTTCTTTCTTTCTCTCTCTCTCTCTCTCTCTCTCTCTCTCTCTCTCTCTCTCTTCCTTCCTTCCTTCCTTCCTTCCTTTCTTTTTTTGATTTTTAGAGACAGGGTTTCTCTGTAGCTTTGGAGGCTGTCCTGGAACTCATTCTCGTAGAGCAGGCTGGCCTCGAACTCACAGAGATCCGCCTGCCTCTGCCTCCAGAGTGCTGGGATTAAAGGCGTGCACCACCACTGCCTAGCCTATGTCTGTGTTTCTGACCCAAATCCCACAATATATAATTTTCAGTGAACTTGCTTCAGTGACTACTGTTCGGATCATATGGAGCCGCAGCAATATGCATTTGAGTACAGTCTGGCAAAGATTGCTGGAGTCCCATGGACAAGAAAAATGCAAGGAATTCATGTTTCCCAAAGTAGAGTTTGAGTGGAACCTTTTCAGAATGGGTCTGCTCATGTCATCACAGTTCTGTGCGGAGAAATTCCTAAACCCTTAGATTAGTTGGTCAGGTGTTCATCCCAAAGCCATGTATGAAGCCTATGTTAACAGAAAGGTTCTCTTGGGGATTGCATCTTGATGGTGGTGAGTCTCTTTCAAGCAACGGTTTGGACACGAGAATTAACTTTCTTGAGTCACAAGCAAGCAAGTCAAGATGTCCTAGCTCCCGTTCATGGCAGACAGTAAGTACACTGGTGCCACGGAGGCCCGCATAAATCATACAGTTTCAGACCCCCTCACCCTGCACGGGGTGCCTGTTTGTTGCTGGCTGACTTTCCTGGCCCCCCAGACCCGTTTCAGTTCGACTCATTGTTCTGGCCGCCTGCTGTTCCTGTCTGTTTCACTTTGGAGAGCAGCTAGTGTTCCTAAATGATGCTGTGCACTCTTGCCATGTGTTAGTAGAGAGGGTGGAGGATGGAGCGAGCTGACAGCCTGGCCCGAAATCATTTCCCATTAATCAATGATGGAAAAGAACACCGCATTTCCTCGTTTTAAAAAAGCACTGCTTCTGTTCGAAAAAACAAATACAAGTGTCCAATAGACATATGACCACATACTGTCCTAATGTGTATTGAAAGGAATCTAAAATGGATTCTTATAATAAGCCATTTTAATGTATCAAACTGAAATAGTTATAAACCTAATGGATGTCTGACAGACAATGGGTCAAGTTCTCTGTCCACAGAGACTAGGAGACAAGATTTAATTTTGGCCATGAATGGTGAGGAGAGAAAAGCTTTAGGAAAGTAATGGGTTCAATTGAATATTAGGAAAGTAATGGGTTCAATTGAATATATTGGTCTTGGAGAGAGAGAACTGTATCCAGCTTGAGGCAATGGAAGACTGTAGCATTCTTAAAAAGCTGTTGTGACCCAGAATGTGACCCTTTCCTCAAAAAAGACTCTCACCCCTGGCTGAGCTGAGGAAAGTAACTTGGTACCACAATGCTGGAGCTAAACAAAAGCCCCCAAACCATGCCTACCTTTTCATCTACATTGAAAAGTATGTAATTAGAAACTCATCACAAATATGCCACATATTTATCCTCCACGACAGTTGTCATTTCATCGCCTATAAAATTGTATAACAACAAACAAAAAATGATACCTCCCCAAAAATCTAGAAAACAGAAAAACTGAACAGCAACAAAGGGCATGAGAAAACACAGAGAAATGCAAAATACCTTCCTATGAGGGGCTAAGGCAGCTTTGAATATAGAAAAAAATCAACTCTACGGAATGATAAGCAAGAAGTGGGAGGAACGAAGAACAGGATTTGCCACAGCTCAGTTTCTTTCACATTCTACTCCCCCCCACGCCCCCACATTCACCCAAGACTCCGCAGCCTTTGTGGGAGGTGCAGCAGGGGATCAGTGACAGGAGCATTTGTTTGCTCTTCGCTCTTCTCATTTTCTTCATACATTTTGCTCTGTTTATCCTAGAACTGCCTGATTACTGCCAACTTGCTCTCTCCTTACTCAGTCACTAAGATTAGAACTTTCTGGAGGTGGTACGGAGAGAAGGTGACCCATCTCTGCATGGCCCTAGCTGCTCCCCATAGGGAGCTCCATTTGGAGCAGGCCAGTTCCCCAAAGCCCAGGCTTTCTTATCCAAGTCCTGGACCCCAGGCAGAATGGACCTTTTTACCTTTGCTCTTCCACCATTTTCCAGCCCACCTTTCTCTTCCTACACAGGGACAGGGATCCAGAAAATGGGCTTCTCCTTCCTGGTCTATTTTAGACCCCACCTCTTTTTTGGACACAGGATAAGGGTGTGGACTATGCTGAGATTCATAATGCAAAGCACAGTGCAATCACCCGGCAAGATCTCCTTGGAGGTCACTTCTCATCACTTGGCTCCTTCTCCTCTTAGTAACTAGGCCGCTCTATGACCTATTGACAAATGTCAAACAGCTTTTCCACTACTGAATGCCCATAAGCACGAGAAGGTCACTGAAGAAGCCAATGCATGCTGTGTGCTGCGCTGTGCTGTACCTCTGTACCAGGGATCAGGCAGAACTAAGGCAGAGAGCCTGGCTCGGGGTTTGCTGGGCACCACCTATCACCATTGCAGGCCAAGCCTGCCTGCCTCCTCTGGTTTGCTGGACCAGGAGATCTGAGAGTGCAAGCTAATGAGGTGAACGGGATGGAGAGCGTAGCTTAGCACCTCAGATCTATGCTTGCACTGGCAGATGCCACACAGACTCACTTCCACTGCTGCTAGGAGTGCTGTTCTTATTCCAGTTCCCTGACCCCTGGGGAGCGCTGTGCAATGAGTGTAACTTGAGCCCCTAAACTCAGGCTGCTGAAGCATGCTTCTTTAGTGTATGGTGGATGCTCCACCCACACGCTCCAGGTTCTTCCTTCCCAGGCTTCTGGCCTCTTCTGGAGGGACACCAGCCTTGAGCTCACCATCCGCTTTCCTATATTCCTCCTTTCCCACACTCCCCTTGAGCCTCACTCCCTCTTTCGATCTCCCATCTTCTTCAACTTCTTTTGGAGGCAGGGATTATGTTTCAAGACAGGGTTTTCTTGTGTAGCCCTGGAACTCACTCTGTAGCTCAGGCTGGCCACAAACTCAGAGATCCCCTTGCCTCTGCCTCCCAAGTGCGCCATCACCACCCAGCTTTTCCAATTTCTTAATGTCATCTATAGATTTTTGATTTCTTTTTCCGAGACAGGATTTCTCTGTAGCATTGGTTGTCCTGGAACTCCCTCTGTAGATCAGGCTGGCCTCAAACTTAAAGTCTCCCAAGTGCTGGGATTGAAGGCTTGCGCCTTCTCACCTCAATCCTATCAGTTCCTGGTTTCTTTGGAGGAGCCCAGGGGAGTGTTACTCTGAGTGGATAGACTTTGGCTCCTAAGGCCAAGAGAAAGCAGGCATTCAGCACCATTTCCTTATGGGTGATTTCTCTTTTCAGGAATTTCTGACCTGCACCAAGTGACCTCCAAGATCACAGCTACACTTCCCTTTACCTTTGAAGTTCAACTTCAGTTAAGCATTTCTGACACCAGTCTCTAGAAGCAAAGAAAAGACCTATGCTTCTTGACCAACTGGAACATTCTGGGCCTGGTTCAACTGTTACCCACTGGGTGCGGGGAGAGCAGAGGGTGGTGGTCCTGTCAAGGGTGGTCTAGGAGGAGGCTCTGAAGCTGCAGTTTCCCTGCTCAGCTCTGGATGGCCATCTGGGCTTGGATCGTGCTGTCCCACACCACACCCACTTCCACGGCCAGGGTATGGTAAGGCACCCGAGAAAAACAGGAGGCACCCAGGCAGTATTTGGTGTACTGAACTGGAGGGTTTTCTTTTAACTTTGAGAGACAACAAGAAGTGGCAACATCAGAAACGGCATCTCTGACCAGACAGCGCTGGCAGTGCAGAGTTCACCACACATGGAAATGTACGGCCATCCGGGTCAAGTCTCTGAGCTGATTGAAGCTCC
>PVIU01021561.1:0-31308 GCA_004026605.1 Ondatra zibethicus
TCAGTAGCCCTCCTATACACAAAGGATAAAGAAACAGAGAGGGAAATCAGAGAAACATCACCTTTCATGATAGCCACAAATAGCATAAAGTATCTTGGGGTAACACTAACCAAGGAAGTAAAAGATCTATTTGACAAGAACTTTAAGACCTTGAAGAAAGAAATTGAAGAGGATACCAGAAAATGGAAGGATCTCCCATACTCCTGGATTGGTAGGATCAATATAGTAAAAAATGGTAATTCTACCAAAGGCAAACTATATATTCAATGCAATACTCATCAAAATCCCAACAAAATTCTTCACAGACCTTGAGAGAACAATAATCAACTTTATATGGAAAAACAAAAAGCCCAGGATAGCCAAAACAATCCTATACAATAAAGGAACTTCCGGAGGCATTACCATCCCTGACTTCAAACTCTATTACAGAGCTACAGTAATGAAAACAGCTTGGTATTGGCAGAAAAACAGAGACATTGACCAATGGAATTGAATCGAAGACCAGGATATTAATCCACAAACCTATGAACGCCTCATATTTGACAAAGAGGCTAAAAGTATACAATGGAAGAATGAAAGCATCTTTAGCAAATGGTGCTGGCATAACTGCATGTCAACCTGTAGGAGAATGAAAATAGATCCTTATCTATCTCCATGCACAAAACTCAAATCCAAATGGATTAAAGACCTCAATATAAATCTGACCACACTTAACCTGATAGAAGAGAAAGTGGGAAGTAGCCTGCAATACATGGGCACAGGAGACCACTTCCTATGTAAAACCCCAGTGGCCCAGACAATAAGAGCAACAATGAATAAATGGGACCTCCTGAAACTGAGAAGCTTCTGTAAAGCAAAGGACACTGTCATTAAGTCAAAAAGGCATCCTACTGAATGGGAGAAGATCTTCACTAACCCCACATAGGAAAAAGGTCTGATCTCCAAAATATACAAAGAACTGAAGAAACTAGACATTAAAATTCTAAATTACCCAATTAAAAAATGGGGTAATGATCTGAACCAAGAATTCTCAACAGAAGAAGTTCGAATGGCCAAAAGATACTTAAGGTCATGTTCAACTTCCTCAGCCATCAGGGAAATGCAAATCAAAACAACTTTGAGACACCATGTTACACCTGTCAGAATGGCTAAAATCAAAAACACCAATGATAGCCTATGCTGGAGAGGATGTGGAGTAAGGGGAACACTCATCCATTGCTGGTGGGAATGCAAAATGTGCAACCACTTTGGAAATCAGTGTGGCGGTTTCTCAGGAAATTGGGAATCAACCTACCTCAGGATCCAGCAATACCACTCTTGGGAATATACCCAAGAGATGCCCAATCATACTACAAAAGCATTTGTGCAACTATGTTCATAGCAGCATTATTTGTAATACCCAGAACTTGGAACCAACCTAGGTGCCCCTCAATGGAAGAATGGATCAAAAAAGTGTGGAATATATACACATTAGAACATTACTCTGTGGTAAAATCAATGACATCCTTAAATTTACATGCAAATGGATGGAAATAGAAAACACTATCCTTAGTGAGATATCCCAAACCCAAAAAGATGATTATGGTATGTACTCACTCATTATTGGACCCTAGCCATAAACAAAGAACATTAAGGTTATAGCTCACAAGCCTAGAGAAGCCAAATAGCAAGGTGAACCCAAAGAAAAACATCTATAGATCCTCCTGGAATTTGGAAGCAAACAAGATCGCCGGGCAAAAGGTGGAGGCACAGGAATGGGAATAGGGGTGTAGATAGTCTTATTCTAAGGACTGTGACTATACTATAGCAAGTTGATCATTGGATGAATTTTGGCACCTATAAAATTTGTAACACGGAAGGAGTGGTACCAGTAACATGTTAGGTACTTACCTTTGTGCCTAGTCCTCTTAAAATGATCAAAATCATAATACTTTGTTAAAGTGAATTAATAGGCTCTAGAATTGGGTGAGGAAATTGAAAAACCTAAGATAAAGCACAAACCTGAGAAAAATGTCTTGAAATGGAAAAGACAACAACTTTCACTTCATATATCAATGCTTCCTTCAGTTATAATAGCTCACTCATCACCAAGAAGAATCTGTTTCCATTGCAGTTTCTCTTTGCAGGCAAAGAATGAATGAAATATGTATACAACCCTCACAACTTTATAGCTCTTCTCCAAAGACCTCATTCTGTCTCATACTATTCAAAGTGTTGGTGCATGTTTCATACTTAGAATGTCTGGGAGAAGCTAAGAAATATTTGACAGTGGCTCATTGGTATCCTAGTAACATTTGTGAGATTAGTACATTGTGTACCACTGTGGAATTTCTCTTTTGGAGAAGGAAGAAAAGACATTCAAATTTTCATGCAACAATCCAGAAAGTCTCTCAGAGAAAAGAATGTGTGATTCTCAGCAGCTAGCCTAGAACTGTAGGACTGAATGAAGAGGCACAACCTTGTGACTTTTAAGGAAAAGTTGTGGCATTTGTACAAAACATGGCTGACTTTTAGTGTGATTCTCTGAACAAAAATGGTGAAAGATTTGCAGTGGCCTTCATGGAACTACAAGATTAGAACATAGTATCTTAAACATAAACCTAAGACTTTTCTCCCAACAGGGAAAGAGAATAACATGGGCATGAATAACAACATAAAATGTTTGAAAACTTCTCAGGAATTTTCCCTGGGAGAATAATTGTAAATTTCTCTACTTAAAGCAATCCTCGATGACTTGAGCATGCTCAACAAATGTGCAAACACCAGGGTAAACCTACAGAATCTCAAGACTCTGGGTATGAAGACACAACAAAAGGAATATTTCTCTAGTAACTGATACTTAAGAAATGGAAATAAAGTTGCATAAAAGGATGTAAAACAATCATTTAAAATATAAGTAGGGTGAGAGAGATTGCTGAGCAGTTAAGCATACATATTGCTCTTACAGACGACCAGAGTTGGATTCCCAGCACCCACATCCTGTAGATCACACAACTACTTTCAAATTTAAGAGATCTTATTGAGCTTTTCTGACTGCTTCAGGTAGCAACTACATTAATGATCATGTGTGCCCACAGAAACATACATATGCATAAATAATTAAAATGAAATTTTTTTTTAAAAAAAGATGTAAGTTGGACATGGTAGCACACTCAAGACACAGAGGCAAACATATCTGATAATGGCTTAAAAACTCCTTCAAAGAAGACTGCAATAAAACAAATCATAATCAAGTGTTCAAAAGTCATAGACAAAATGAATCCTCAACAAAGCAAAAAATATTCAAATATTAAACAGTTCTTATAAGATTATTGTGAATTTCTCTATAGCAACATTTTTAAGCTAGAAGACACAGGGATATATGTGTTGAAAGACCAAAGTGTTGAAAGAAAATAATCATGCCAACCAAGAAATGAAGGCAAAATAGTTTCCCAGACCCATCCATCCATCCATCCATCCATCCATCCATCCATCCATCCATCCATCCATCCATCCCTCCCTCCATCCATCCATCCATCCTTTCATACATCCATGCATCCATCCATTCATCAATAAAATCTAAGCACAATCATCACCATTAGCTGAACTTTAAAAGAAGCATTAATATAAAAAATGTTAAATAGTAGATTAACTCATATAAATGTATAAAATTCATGCTACAGGTGAATACTTAAACAAATAAAAAATATTTTAACTGTGATTAATAAATGGCTATTTTCCTTTATTATTATTATTTAATTTTTTAAAATCAATTTGATTGAGCTATACATTTTTCTCTGGTCCCTTCACATCCTCTCCCCCTCCCCTTATACCCTCTCCCATGGTCCCCATGCTCCCAATTTACTCAGGAGATCTTGTCTTTTTCTACTTCCCATGTCGATT
Organism: Ondatra zibethicus; assembly: GCA_004026605.1. Taxonomy (NCBI): domain Eukaryota; kingdom Metazoa; phylum Chordata; class Mammalia; order Rodentia; family Cricetidae; genus Ondatra; species Ondatra zibethicus. The sequence continues at coordinate 3,883 of PVIU01021561.1, forward strand.
AGATCCATGTATGTCTGTCTTAGGGCCCTCATTGTCTAGGTTCTCTGGGATTGTGAATTGTAGGTTGGTTTTCTTTGCTTTGTGTCTGAAAGACACTTGTGAGTGAGTACAAATGTTATTTCTCTTTCTGGATTGGAGTTACCTCACTCAATGTGATGTTTTCTGGATATATCCATTTGCCTGCAAATCTCAAGATGTCATTATTTTTTTCTGCTGTGAAGTACTCCATTGAGTAAATGTACCACATTTTCCTTATCCATTGTTTGGTTGAGGGGCATTTAGGTTGTTTCCAGATTCTGGCTATGACAAACAATGTTGCTATGAACATAGTTGAGCACATGTCCTTGGGGTACAATTGAGCATCCTTTGGTATGTACTCAAAAGTGGTATTGCTGGATCTTGAGGAAGGTTGTTTCCTAATTTTCTTAGAAAATGCCATCTGATATACAAAGGGGCTATACCAGTTTGCACTCCCACAAGCAATGCAGGAGTGTTCCCTTTACCCCACATCCTCTCCAGCTTAAGTTGTCATCAGTGTTTTTGATCTTGGCCATTCTTACAGGTGTAAGATGGAATCTCAGAGTTGTTTTGATTTGCATTTCTCTAATGGCTAAAGATTTTGAACATTTCCTTAAGTGTCTTTCAGTCATTTTATATTCTTCTGTTGAGAGTTCTTTTTAGGTCTATGCCCCTCCCCCTTTTCTTTCTGAATTGTTATTTTGATGACCAATTTCTTGAGTTCTTTGTATATTTTGGAGATCAGCCCTCTGTCTGATGTGGGGTTGGTGAAGATCTTTTCCCATTCTTTAGGTTGCTGATTTGTCTCACTGACCGTGTTCTTTGTTTTACAGAAGCTTCTCAGTTTCAGGAGGTCCCATTTATTAATTGTTTCTCTCAGTGTCTGTGCTACTGGGGTTATATTTAGGAAGTGATCTCCTGTGCCAATGCATTCAAGTGCACTTCCCATTTTCTCTTCTATGAGGTTCAGTGTGGTTAGTTTTATGTTGATGTTTTTAATCCATTTGGACCTGAGTTTTGTGCATGGTGATAGGTATGGGTCTATTTTCATTCTTTTACATGTTGATATCCAATTATGTCAGCAACATTTGTTAAATATGCTATCTTTTTTCCATTTGGTATTTTTTGCATCTTTGTCAAAAATCAGGGTTTCATAGGTGTGTGAATTAATATCTGGGTCTTTGTTTTGGTTCCATTGGTCCTCCTGTCTGTTTTTATGCCAAGCCAGGCTGTCTTCAGTACTGTAGCTCTGTAGTAGAGTTTCAAGTCAGAAATTGTGATGCCTGCAGATGTTCCTTTATAGTACAAGATTGTTTTGGATATCCTGGGATTGTTTTGCTCTTCTATATGAAGTTGAGTTCTGTTCTTTCGAGGTATGTGAAGAATTTTGCTGGGCATTGCATTGAATTTGTAGATTGCTTTGGGTAAGATTGTCATTTATACTATATTAATTTTACCTACCCAAAAGCATGGGAGATCTTTCCATTTCCTTGTGTCTTCTATTTTTTTCTTCAAAGATGTAAAGTTCTTGTCATACAGGTATTCAACTTGTTTAATTTGAGTTACTCCAAGATATTTTATGCTATTTTTGGATATTGTGAAGGGTGATGTTTCTCTGATTTCTTTCTCAGCACATTTATCATCTGTGTAAAGGAGAGATACTGATTTTTTTTAGTTAATCTTATGTCCTGCTACATTACTGAAAGTGTTTATGAGTTGCAGAAGTTCCTTGGGAGAATTATTGGGGTTGCTTTTGTAAACTATCATATCATCACCAAATAGTGAGTGTTTGACTTTTTCTTTTCCAATTTGTATCCCCTTGTGTTGTCTTATTGCTCTAGCAAGAACCTCAAAAACTATATTGAATAGATATGGAGAGAGTGGACAACCTTGTCTTGTTTCTGATTTCAGTGGGATAGCTGTGAGTTTCTCTCCATTTAGTTTGATGTTGGCTGTTGGCTTGCTGTATATTGCCTTTATTATGTTTAGGTATGTTCCTTGTATCTCTGCTCTCTCCAAGACCTTTATCATGAAGGAATGTTGTATTTTGTCAAAGGTTTTTTCAGCATCTAATGAGATGATCATGTCATTTTTATTTTTCAGTTTGTTTATATGGTGGATTACATTGACAGATATTTGTATGTTGAACCATCCCTGCATTTCTGGGATGAAGTCAACTTGATCTATTTTCCATTAATTTTATTCTTAAAATATTAATTGCACAATTTGCAGCATGCATGTATAGAGTGTATGATGACAAAATTACATTTTCTTTATCTGAACACTTACATTGTAAATAATATATAATAATTACACTTATACTGTTCAGGGAAATATGCCAGCATATGAACAGATCAGTTATAGCAGCTAACTTTTCTATGTATTTGTCTATTTTTTTGCTTAGACCCTTTAAGTTCTCTCTTTTCTATTTATAAAATTAATTTTTGTGAACAATGGTCCTTATACTCTACTAAATAACTGGATAATTATTTGTTACTAATCATGTTTTGGAAAATTTTATGACATCCCTCTTTATTCTCTCCATATACTTTTCTCAACTACTAGGAATCTATGTTGTTTTCTAATACACTTTTAGAATATCCACATTTAAAAAATAATATATAATATTAAACTTCTTGCATCTGACTAATTTTATCCACTGTAATGATCATCTGGTTTATATAATATACTTCAAATTATATGATATAATTCTTCATATGGCTGCATTATTATTATTGTTTCATAGCTTCTTTTCCTGTGTATTTAGTCATAGACTCCTAGGTTTGTTCCATATCTTAGCTAGTGTGAATGGATTCTCTATGATATGCTAATATGGTTTACCTGGGCTATTTGTCCTTTCTACAGTTAATCATGTGTGTCATCTTAATTGGATCAAGAATCACGTAGAAATTTAGTTAAACCCACTTCTTTTTTTATTTTTTATTACTTTATAAATAATACCATTCAAAATTTCCACTTCCTCCCCTCCTCCCACTTCCCTCCTGCTCCCCCACTCCTCCTCCCCTTTTCCCCTCCAGTCCTAAGAGAGGGCAGGTTACCCTTCCCTGTGGGAAGCCCAAGGCCCTCTCGCCTCCATCCAGGCCTAGGAAGGTGTGCATCCAAATAGACTAGGATCCCAAAAAGCCAGTACATGCAGTAGAGACAAATCCCAGTGCCATTATCATTGGCTTCCCAGTCTGCCCCAATTGTCAGCCACATTCAGAGGGTCCAGTTTGATCCCATGTTCGTTCAGTCCCTGTCCAGCTGGATTTGGTGAACTCCCATTAGATCAGGCACACTGTCTCAGTGGGTGGACCAACCCCTCGCCAAAGAAAAACATGTATAGATCCTCCTGGAAATTGGAAGCAGACAAGATAGCCAGAACCTTCATCTGATGACAGATGGAGATAGAGATAGAGACCCACATCGGAGCACTGGACTGAGCTCCCAAGGTCCAGTTGAAGAGCAGAAGGAGGGAGAACATGAGCAAGGAAGTCAGGACCACGAAGGGTTGGTAAACCCACTTCTTTATGTACTTATGATGCTATGGTTACAGAGTTCTAAGAGTGTAGAGAAATTCTTTTAATTTATGAAGTGCCTCCCATAGGCTGGGTATCCAGTTGTGATAGAAGGGAAAGAAGAGAGAAACAGCTAACCCAGACATTGTCAATGTTTTCCTTGCTCATTGATGACAGCCATTCTCTTTTGTCTCACCCTCCCTTCGATGATAGACCAAAACCTCTGAAGCCATGAGCCCAAAGATGTCTTTCTTCTCAAAGTTATATCATCAGGCATTTTGTTACAGTGATAAGGGAGCTGAATACTACCTCTGAGAAAAATATGTGGATAGGTAAATAAACTTATAGTACATATTTCAAGTCTTAGAAGACTCTCCATATTGTTTTTCATGATGGTTATTCTAACTTATGTTTTTATGCCAACCAGATATGAATTATATTTGTCCTAATTTTTTAATTAGCTTCTGACTACAGATCAAAAATTACATCTACAATGAATATTAAAATTTCATTTTCCATGTAATTATCTGTTAAATGTACAGTATAACTACTTATATAGCACCTACATTGTATTACGATAAATAATGTAGTATCATATTTGAGCCTGTTAAATGTACAGTATAATAACTACTTATATAGCACCTACATTGTATTACGATAAATAATGTAGTATCATATTTGAGCATTGCACAGGTTTTAAGCACATACTATGGCATTTTACATAAGGTTTTAAAGCATTCATGCATTTTAACACACTTGTGAGGTAAGGTACTACTATCAGTGATTCTCTGGTACCAAGGGATAACTCTAGTATAAAAGTTAACAGGCACAATAGTAGAAATGCCATGAATGTAAACAATTATTAATGATGCACAATATTAAAATATGTAAAGTGTAATGTCAATAGTATAAAGTGTCTATGAGAGGATATAAATGTGTAAAGTATTTTTATATGCCTCATGGTAACTAAACACAAAAAAATCCTATAATGACAAAAGAGGGAAATAAATCAAAGAATATTACAATAAAAATTTAAGAAATATCAAGGTAAGAAAATAAGAAAAAATCTTGAAAATGGACAGTAAATAATTCACATAAAATCAGTAGTAATTCTGTCAGTATTAAACATTATATTAGACATAAATGCTAAAAAGATCTAGTTTGACTGAATAAATGATAAAGTACAACCGAAATATGTACTGTCTATAGGAAAAGCAGTGTAAATTTAAGGATACACAAAAATTGGAAGAGAAGGAATGGAAAAATACAGATCATGCAAAGGAGAGCTGAGTGACTATATTTACATTTGATGAATACATTTTAAGTAAAAAAAAGGCAGAAAGTTCAAAGGAGAACATTATTTGTGGATTTTCTATATTGTTTTCCATAATAACAGCAGCAATTAACATTTTTTCAAGAGTTAATAAGATAACTATTATCCAGAAGTTGAAAAATTATAAACATGTGCATATAGCATGATGGTATCTAAATATATAAGGAAATATTACTGAAGGGTGATATAAGTGGTTATAGAATCATATAGATAATTTTAATAGCCTACTTTCAATAATAAAAAGAGTATATATAGGCAGAAGTTTGGAAAGTTGCTTGGGGGATACTATGCCAGCATGAGGACATGAATTTGATCCTCAGTGCTCACATAAAAGCTAGATAAGGCAATATACATCTGGAGAAACAGTTCCTCAGTTGGAGGGAGAGGACAGATCCCAGAGGCTCATAGGACAGCCAGTCTAACCAAAATGTAAATTCCAAGATTATTCAGAGACGCTGTCTTAAATATAAGGTAGAAAATAACATAACTTCATATCTGATTTTGATTGCTGGTCTCTACTTATGCATACATACATAGATGAGCATCTGTACACAGATGTGTATACATATGTGTACACTGCCCTCCACATGAATACATCTAGATAAAACTATTAATAAGAAGATGGCAGATTTGTACAATCCAAAAGGAATGAAATGCACATTCTACTCAATTATATGTAAAATATTCTTGAGAATAGATCACATACTGAATGACAAATAAAATATTTATATTTTGGGATTAAAATATCAAATTACATTTTATGACAATGGTATGAAACTAGAAATATGTAAAGGAGGGAAACAAAATCCCTTCATTATATAGTACTTGACTTTTGTGTGCCCCCTTAAAACATCTATTGAACTAAGGATAATTCAAATAAATACTTTGAGTCAAATTAATAAACAATATGTCAATATTGATGGGATAGAGAAAAAAGCAGTTTTAACATAATTAATTATTATGTTAATTAATTAATAATTAACTTTATGAAGAAAATAGAAAAAAGAGAACTATTATTCCAAAGTTAGTATAACAAAGGAAATTAGTAGATATTCAAACATAAGTAAGTGAAATAGAGACTCGAAACTCAATTGCTAAAATCAATAAAATAAAACAACAGCCAATATAATTAAAACAATATTGAGATATATACACATAATTGAAAAAAAATGGACTAGAAAAAAGACAGAAATGCCTGAAATAACAAAAGCAGAAAAGAGGATGGAACATATAAAATCATGTTTAAGGACAATGAGAAAGATATGTGATCAAGCTATACCACCACTAAAATGGATAAATTTCTAATCACATAAAACCTAGCAAATACTAAATCCAGAACAACAACAACAAAATATGAACACAAAAATATGACCAAAAATGTCGAGAACAAAAAAAAAAAACCAAAAAAAACCAGGGAATAGCAGTTAGTAATCAACAACCCCTAACAAAAATTCTGAGGCCAGGTATTTTTACTATTGAATTAAACCAAGAAATCTTGTGTGTTTATTTTATTATGTTGCTCAAGATCTGTTTTCCATGCTTTCTTAACCTCTACAGTTTTCTCTAACTTGATGTTACTTTTTATTGAGATTTCAGAAGCCGATAAAACTGTATGTTCTTTATATTTTTATTTTATTTTTTATTTTGTTTCCCTGAAGCAAGAGACTATATACCATCAGTGCAAAGGCTTACAACCACTTATTTGTATTTCACTTGGTTGCCTCTTGACTATATTACTCCTGAGTACAAGTTATCAAAGTCTTGAATGAAGTATTATAGAGAATAAATCATAATGGATAAAAAATAAAACTTTATGCCAATTGATTTAAATCTGTTCCAAATACTTGATCTGAGAGAACTCTTTCAAATTAACTTGGGACATCTTTATCTTGATACCTATGTCAGATGAAGATATTACACAAAAAGAAAATTGCAGACAAATAAACTTTATGAAAATACCTTCAAAATTCTTTAGCAAATCAATGTCAAAATCACATTAAAAGGAGTATTCACCATGACCAATTGGGATTTATCTTAGCAGTGTTATGATAACTTGACATTATACCAACTGTCATACTTTTTTTATTGCTGTGAAGACACACCATGACCATGGCAACTCTTATAAAGAAAAACATTTAATTGGGTGGCTTGTAGATACAGATGTTTAGTCTATTATCATTACAGTGGGACATGGTAGCTTGCAGACAGACATGGTGCTGGAGAAGGAGCTGAGAGTGGGGAAGGAGCTACATCATGATCCTGAAGGCAAAAGGAAGTGGTATGGTACACTGGGAATGGTTTGAGCATACACGAGACCTTAAAGTCCATCCCCACAGTGACATAGTTCCTCTTACAAGATCATACATATTGTAACAAAAGAGCACCTAATGGTGATACTCCCCGTGAGTGTATGGGGACCAATTACATTCAAATGGCCAAAATAAGCTTGTAACAATATCATAATGTAAAATGCATTTAGTCCAACTTCAAAAGTCCGCATACCAAACTTGTTTAAAAGCTTATAATTCAAAGTCTTTTCTTAGATTCATGCAATCTCTTAACTGAAATCATCTATAAAATTAAGACCAAAACTCAGATCACATACTTCCAACATGTAATGGCACAGTGTACACATTACTATTCCAAAATGTAGGGAAGGGGACATAACAAGGAAATACTGGACCAAAGCAAGACCTAAAACCAGCTGGGCAAACTCCAAACTTTGCATCTGCATGTCTAATGTCAAATCTCTCTTCAGATCTTCAAATCCATTCAGGTTTGTTCACTGCAACATACTTTTTCCTCTTGGATTAGTTCCACTCCCTCTTAGTAGCACTCTTTGGCAGGTATTCAACAATCCTGGCATCTCTAACATCTTGGAGTCTTCACAGCAATCCAGCCTTCATCTTCACAGCTTCACACAATGGTCTCTCTAGCCTTCTATTAGGGGACACCACTGCCACATGCTTGGCCTCAAGTGGCTTGCCTTAGTCATGGAAGAAGATTCCATGGCTCTTATCTTCTATCCTTGATTCTAAAGCCAGAACCATGTGGCTGAAGCTACCAAGTTCTCCTGCTCTCTGGGGCTGGAACATGACCCCTTCATTTAATTGCATCTGCACCAGCTCTTTTTCGATGATTCCATTCACTGCCTAAGCTTTGCTGTCCTAGAAATTGCTCTGTAGACCAGGCTGGCCTCAAACTCAGATAAGCCTGACTTTGTCTCTGTAGTACCAGAATTTAAGTTGTGGACCGCCCACACTCAGGTCTGGGCTTTTGTTTAACTAATCCCTTTTCAGAAATTGGAAGCTTAACTGGGGTGCGATCTTGCCCAGAGGTCACTACACCCTTTATTCCATTTCTTAATATGTTTATCTCCTTGAATATAAGACTCAGTTCCATTCCACTTCCTGGTGCTCCTTTTCTCCTCAACTCATATATTTTCTTGCTCATATCACTCCTGTTCATTATAAATCTTATAAGCATGAATACTGATAATCACATGGCAGAGTCTGTACTAGGCTGTTTTGAGATTTACTCTTCCAATGAAGTTAATCCAAATCTTTTAACTTTATAGCCTCAGGCAGACTCTTCAGACATGGACAAAAAGTAGTCACTTTCTTCACCAAAATATCACAAAGATCTCTAGGCAGCATGGTAAAAGTTTTCTCCTTTGAAATCTCTGAGCCCACTACCCCACAGTTCAAATCATTCTGAGCACTACTGTCTTCCATGTTCCTAATAGTATGGCCAATTAAGCAGTGCTAAAAGCATTCCACTGTGTTCCTAACCCAAAGTACCAAAGTCCAAATTCATTCAAAAATAAATAAATAAATAAAACATGGTCAGTCCTATGATAGCAATACCCCAGGCCCTAATACCAACATCTGTCTTAGTTAGAGATTCTATTGCTGGGAAGAGACACCATGACTATGGCAACTCTTATAAAGGAAAACATTTGGTCTAGAGGCTTACAGTTTCAGAGATTTAGTCTATTATCATCATGGTGGGAAATGGCAGCTTGCAGGCAGACATGCTGGAGTAGGAACTGAGAGTGGAGAAGGAGCTACATCTTGACCCTGCAGACAACAGGAAATGTTCTGGGACCTTGGGCATTGCTTGACCATATATGGAACCTCAAAGTCCATACCCAGAATAATATACTTCCTCTAACAAGGCCATACCTACTGCAACAAAGCCACACTGCTTATTAGTGCCACTCCCTATGAGCTTATGTGGGTCAATTACATTCAAACTACCAAACTAGTCAATCAATATAGTCTGCCATTGTCGGGGTCCAGTGCTATCCCGGACCATAAATTATTTCTCTTGACCAGACCCCAACATAAACTCTCTCTGGACCAGCCTGAAGGCATGGGAATAAAGACACAACTCACATGGTTTTATCAGGAGAGAGATTCTCAGTGAAGTCCTGAGTTCACATCCTGAAGAATTCCTCTTGTTTATTCTCCAAACAGCTTTTATACCAAAACATAAACTGAGTGGGAAATACATCAGCATTCTGTCTCCTAGGTAAACAGGTGAATGGCATTTTGTCACGTCTGCATCTACCTGTCTGCTGTGTATGCTAGCTGTCACATAGGCTTGAATCAGCATCTCTATCAGGCATCCTCAAAATTACAAAGAAAGGAGCAACAACATCCTGACCTTTTGTTAGGGCAGTGACAGCCTGTCTACAGAGCTACATGACCACTTCAGTAGCTTCTATGGCACTATGGCTTCAGAGCCTGGCTGCCATACCATATAGAAATATGGGCCTACAATCCATTCTCTCTTATTAATTTTAATAAAACCTGTGCTTCTGTAACAGGACAGATTGATCACGCCTGGCTTGGGCATAGTCCTCTTCATTTACCCAAATTTTCCCATCTTTGGAACAGGCATTCATATATGTGCGCTCCTGTCTTAGGCATCTGGGAAGAAGAATCTTCAAACCCGTCATTGACTGTTGATCTCTGTCAAGAAAAGAGATTAGTGGAGAGATATACTTTTGGGCCCTATGTCTCAGAGCCATACGTTTTGGTCAGGATAAATTATAGTGTTTTATGAATAATCATGCTCCCAAAGGCTATAGTCTCCTATTGAGAAGAGAATTGCCTGAGTTGAGAATGCTTCTTCAGCTAGTTTAGTGTAGCTCTTAAATTTTTTACATTGTAACAAAACCTAAAATTCTTAACATATGCAATAACTCCGAACATTTACAGGGTGTGTCAAACTTTTCTCAGCAGTTGTAAACAACAGGTCAATATCATAATTTTTTAGCATTGTTGGTCAATACCAACTTTTTCAAAAATATATTTAGGTCAGTACCATGATTCTCAGCATTATTGGTCAATACGAATTTTTCCAAATATCTTTGTCAGCACCATAATTTTCAGTATTGTAGGTCACAGAAATAAAGACACAACTCACATGGCTTTATGAGGAGGGAGATTCTCAATGGTCCCTCATGAAGTCCTGAGTTTACATCCTAAAGAATTCCTCTTGTTTATTCTCCAAACAGCTTTTATACCAAAACATAAACTGAGTGGGAAATATATCAGCATTCTGTCTCCTAGGTAACCAGGTGAATGGCGTTTTGCCACGTCTGCATCTACCTGTCTGCTGTGTATGCTAGCTGTCATGTAGGCTTAAATCCAGATCTCTATCAGGCATCCTCAAAATTACAAAGAAAGGAACAACAACATCCTGACCTTTTGTTAGAACAATGACAGCCTGTCTACAGGGCTACATGACCACTCCAGGTGGGGCCTATGGCTTCAGAGCCTGGCTGCCATATCATATAAAAATATGGGCCTACATGCCATTAACAGAATAAATAGTCACAATCATGTGATCATCTCAATAGATTCAGAAAAATCATTTGACAAAATTCTACTCTTATTAGAAAGGTAGTAGAAAAAAATCCACAGAGAAGGAATACATCTCTATAAAATAAAGGCCACACTTGAGAAGTCATCAACTAATACCATACTCAGAACATTAATAGGTGTTAGGTTAAGATAAAGCATGGGGTTATTAAAGATTGTCACTCTGTCAGCTTTTGTTTAGCATAAAAGACCTACCCAAAACAATTAGAAATGAGAAAAAAATTAAAAAAGCACAGAACTAGGAAAAAAAGACTTTGGATTATTTCTGTTTGCTGACATGATCTTATACATTGACGACAAATGTCAAAAAAAGACATCAGTAAAATTTGCTAGAATTGGTAAAGTCAGTAATATTTCAAGACACAAAGTAAGCTCTCAAAAATTTCTTTTCTGTATAGTAGCACGAGTAAAATAAAAATTTAAAGTCCAATTCATAAATGATAAAAGGGGAATTGTCCTAAGATGGATATTTAGAGCATCATGTGTAAGACTCAAGAACTTCACAGAAGAGGAGACTGAAAGAATTTAAGAGCTTACTGGGTGGTGGCTGCTTACACCTTTAATACCAGCGCTAAGGAACCAGAGGCAGGTAGGTCTCTGAGTCCAAGCCCACCTTCATCTACAAAGCAAGTTTTCAGGGCAGTGTAGCATGAAGGCCAGGCTTCTCGTCGGGGTTTATGCCTTGCCCGGTCCCTACAGCCATTTAGCCCCAAAGAAAACCACACAGAGAGTCTCCATAAGTTACAAACTGATTGGCCTATTAGCTCAGGCTTCTTATTAGCTCTTGTAGCTTGTATTAACCCATTATTCTTATCTATGTTAGCCACATGGCTCAGTACCTTTCTCAGCGGGACAGGTAACATCCTGCTTCTTTGCTGGTCCCAGTAGGAATGCCAAGAGAGCTTCCTGCTTCCCAGAATTCTCTTTGCTCCGCCTCTACTTCCTGTCTGGTTGTCCCACCTATACATCCTGGCCAATGGCCAATCAGCGTTTATTTAAATCATGATTGACAGAACACGGACAATTCTCCCGCAGCAGGGCAGCTAAGGCTGCACAGAGAAACACTATCTCAAAAAACTAAAAATAAAATGAAACAAAAACAAACAAACAAACACAAGAACCAAAACCCAACCAAACAAAAAAACTCAAGAAGAGAATTTACGTGCTGGAAGATGAAAAGAAATGCTGTAAAAAGCTTCCTCCTAGATTTGTCTTTGCTTTTGCACAAAGTCAGCAATTGTGGTTTCTGTACATGAATTGCAAAAGACTGGACCCATCAACATTCTATCATGGTTGAAATATGATTTCATGAGACTCCCACACTTCCCTGAGAAGTATAGGTAATTAACTGTTGCTAGGGGAGAAGGAGTCACAGTCCTTAGTGGAGTAGCCACTTGTCAGTTGCCCTTGTTTGTGTAAATAACTTTCCACCCATGCTCATGTGAACAACCCTAATAAAATGTAGTAATTCCCAACAAAGACAAGAAAGTAAAAAAGAGACTATTGAGAATAAAAAGGGGTTCAATTGAAGGGGAGTGGGTAAGAGAATAATTACAGGGATATGATAAAAATAAAATAAAAGAGCTGGGCAGTGGTTGTGCACACCTTAATCCCAGCATTCAGGAGGCAGAGGCCGGTGGATCTCTGTGAGTTTGATACTAACTTTGTCTACAGAGTGAGTTCTAGGACAGCCAAAGCCATACAGAGAAACCCTATCTTAAAAACAACAACAACAAAACCCCCAAAAATAAAAGTATGAAATTATAAAAGAAATAAATTAACAAAATGAGTAATAAAAAAGTTGTCAATCTTAAACATTAAAATCTATAATACATGAATACAAGAAATTATAAAAACATATAAGTGGAATATAACTAAGGTTCATAGATTGGAAAAAAAATCTTAAAATGTCTATAGTATATGAGGTCAATCTTATCTGTAAGAGTCTCATTGTTATTTTCTGTAGAAATGAAAACTATCTTAAAATTAATGTGGAATCACAAATAATACAAAATAACTAATGTGACCTTTTGTTTTTAGAATACTTTAATGTGGCACTTTATTACATATATAACTGATCAACTCAAATTGTTGTTAAAAGATTGGCTCTGAAATTTTACAAAGTATTGTGGTTTGTAAGAGTTAATGTTACCACTAAAACAACTATAAAAATTAAAATTTCCATTATATTCAATATTGAATTTATCTAAGCAGCGATATTTAAACATTTTTAAAGATAATGGATTAACTAAAATCAATGTACTTTTTTAAAAATTAATTTTTTGAGAATTTCTTTCATGACTACTATAGCTATATCTTTTCTATCCATACTTCTCCATCTCCTCCTGTGTCCTCCTAGCCCTTCTTAAATTTATGACCTTTTATTCTGTAGTTATTACTGTCTTATGTATATATGTTTCTTGAGCCTTAAGTGCAGGAATTATGTTGTATCAGTGGGGACAGGCACCTCATGATTAATTGATTTTGCATTTTGACCAGTTGTAGTTTTCTGTAATGGTCTCCATCTGCCACAAAAAGGAGTTGGTTTGATGAGAAGTGAACCTACATTGATTTGTGAGTATGAATATTTAGAATACAGTTAGAGAGTATATTGGTTCAGGAAAAATGAAGTAGTTGGTTCTCCTCTAGGGTCCATGACTTCACAAGCAGCAGATAATTATCTACCATTATGGTACCAAGCATAGGATACCTTCCTATCGAGTGAGCCTTAAGTCAAAGTACACAGCTGTTGGTTACCTCCAAGGTATAATTGCCACTACAACACTTATACTGGAATATATTGCCATTCTTGTCATTGATCTGGTTTGTAGACATTAGAAAAGGCTAGGACTACTAATTTCTCTTCTTTCTTGGTTGCGTAAAAACTTCTGATGCTATGAGAGTTGGTCCTTAGGATTGAGACTTTTAAGTCAGTTTAAGATTCATTTCTCCATATCGTATGTCTGAAGAGTGCAGTGTCTTCAGCAATAGGAGTATTGGGAGGCAACCATGGGTAATGGCAATAGCTTATATTGTTATGTAAGTTTCTTGTACTCCCCTGATCAAAACTTGAAGGGAAATTTCTCCATGTCTGGTACTATGATTTTGAAACAGAAAAAAAAGTACTGTAGGGAATAAGCTCCTGATTGCAAAATATAGTACAAAGTATCATAGTTAAATAATATGGTATTAACTTCAAGACTTGGCACATCACCTACAAGAACAGAATAGAGAAACATGAAACAAATCCAAGTATATGTGATCAACTTATTTTTAATAAAAGCACCAAGAACACATAGTGGGTAAGGGATAGTCCTTGCAAAGTCCTGGGGACACTGAATATCCAGTTTCTAAAAGGAAAATATGCTTTGGACTTTTACCTTACATCGTGTGAAAAATGAACTAAAAATCGTTTTTAAGATTTAGATGTGAGATCTGAAAATGGAACAATCTCAGAGGAAAATGTAGATAAAATTTGTCTTAAAACATTTAGAAAATGTTTGTAGTTGAAATAGAATTATATGTTTCCCTCTCCCTTTTCTCCTTCCAAACTCTCCCTGCTACACCCCCAAACTCCTCCTATGACCCACCTTCACTCCTTAGTTGACATCAGAATTTTTTTTCTGTGTCATTCCACAGTAGATTGACAATATTTATCAATAACGAGTAATGGCTTTCAAAAGGTAGACAAAAAGATTTTTGTAAGAGTTCTCTATGTGTGAAGCACATTTAATAAAATCTCGGAGACATATATTGGGGTTCAACCTGAGTGCCAGAAAAGCAAAGCAGCTAGCCTCAGTCCAAAAATGGTGATCCTGCCCCCAGGAATTTCAGAATGAGACTGAGAGCTGTTTCCTTCTTTTTGAGAATCCTCTCTAGTTCTAGGATTAAGGGTGTGCATAACTACTGCCTGGTTTCTATGGCAAACTAGTGTGGCTACTGGGATTAAAGATGTGTGTCATTGTGGCTACTGGGATTAAAGGTGTGTGTCATTTCTGCTTGGTCTGCAAGGCTGGCCCGTGTGACTGTTTTACTCTTCTAATCTTCAGGCAAGCTTTATTTATCAAAATATGAATGAAATGCCACTATACATGTAAAATAAAAAATGCTTGCGTAGATAGTTTTAATCAAATTGAAACATTATGCTATATATGTTTGTGCCAAACATTACATGTTACCTCCAATAATACACAAAATTTAACTATTTTATTAGTTTAAATCAATATAAATAATAAAAACAGATACTATATGTTTCAATTTATATAATATATCTGTAGTAATTAGACTCAAAGAAGCAGAAGATACAACAGTGATTGCCAAAGTCTGTCAGATGGGGTAATGAGGATTTGTTTTTCTTCAGTGGGTATAATATTTCAGTTATTCCAGGTGAATAAATTCTAAGGAACTACCGCAAAACAGAGCTTACAGTTGACAACATGTTTTTGTACTTCCAAATTTGTTAAAGGATAAATAGCACATTAAATGCTTCTAATGACATTAACAAAAAGGGGGGGGGAGTGAGAAAAGGCTTATCTCATAGCTCAGTGTTAGAATGCATACATGAGGACCTCATTTCAACACCCTGCACTAACAACCATAATGATAATAACAGCAACCATATGAGTTGTGGAAATGACATTCATAGTATAAAACTTGAAATCTTAAATTCTAAACTATATTACAACTTTTTGTGTATTAATATTTTGAGTAATATTGTGTTTGGAAAGTTGCCAGTCTCCCTTCAAATATTATTAACATATAGGTAAGAACATATGTATGTGACCTCTGTGCATACTGGTATGTGAATATAATAGGTTGAGTAGATTGCAGCCTAGCATTACATGCCTATGAAGGGAAAAAGATTTCTATTTATAACTGGATGTATTCCCTAACATTTCACTATTACAGATTCATTTGTTAGTTTCTCATGAAAATGTTGCATAGCGTTTAGTTAGAGTAGTATTTTTTCAATCAGTGTCAACCAACACTCTTCCAACAAGAAGGCTACCTGGGATTGACAACGGTAGCATTTCTAGAAATACAAGACAGAGCCAAAGATAAATATTGCTATTTGCAGAATGCTAATTTCTCTGAGTACCATAGCTAGTGATGATGCTATTTCTCATTCACTGTTAGCTTGAGAGCCCAAAGCAAAATTTTTATTTTTGCTTTGTTTTGGTTTTTCAAGACAGGATTTCTTTGTGTACCCCTGACCATCATGCAACTTGCTCTGTAGACCAGGCTGGCCTCGAATTCAGAGATCCTCCCTCCCTCTGCCTCCTGAGTACTGGGATAAAAGACATGCACTACTACTGCCTGGCCCAAAGATAAGTTCTTATCCAGACATTCTTCTAGGTCTTATTTGCTAATATCTTTTAAATAATTGCTTTGGCCATTTTATACCCTTTTAATAAAGATTCAAAATACAATATAACAAAAATTCCTTTATATGCCAATAGTAAAAACATATCAACCCTAGAAAGTAAGGAGGCATTGTACTGCAGGTTTTTGAAGAATGAAGAGAAAACCATTTGAAGTTGGATTGCCACATCCTGTGGTGAGCCATTCCTCCTCCACTGACTTCACTCAGCCCACAAATCATTAGCATAAGGTAAATTAAAGTCAAAAGGAAACTTTTAAAATTCTTGGAACTAAATGCATCTGATGTTCCCTTTAGTCTATAGTTAACTGTTTACAGTGGACAAATACTGTCCCTTTTAGGATACAGGTATGCAGCATAACATCAACTAGAATATGATTTACCTCCCTCTCAAGTGCTTCAACATTCACCATTAACAATTTCCAACTTTCAGCAATCTGCCCATAGATACACATAAGGAAAGTATTTGTTTTGGCATTTGGGATCGTTCATCAGAGAAAAGCAACACAGAAATGTTGAACTGAATTATTTATGGAAGGTAAATACCAAAATCCTTTTGTAATTCTAAGCATAACACATTACCAGTATCCAAACTCAGGGATGTGTACCCGCTAGCCATTCAGTTTGTTAGTGTACATTGATAAGTGCAGGGAAATGAAGATACTTTTTATTTAAAAATATTATCTGAGCATGGGGACCTTGGAGGAATATTGAGGGGAGAGGGGAGAGGCAAGGAGGGGAGTAGAGGAAAATGTAGAGCTCAATAAAAATCAACAAAAAATCATTAACCAGAAGAAAATTATCTGACAATTTTATCATATATGTAATGAATTTTTCCATCCCTTCTCCATCCCTTTAAACACCCCCTGAAAGCTCTTTCTTCGCAACAAGTCCCCTCTTAATTTTATGCCCTTTATATAACCTAGTAAATAGTAAATAGCACATTAAATGCTTTTAATGACACTAACAAAAATGGGTGGGCAAATAGAGAAAAGGCTTATCCCATAGCTCAGTGTTAGAATGCATACATGAGGACCTCATTTCAATACCCAGCATTATCAACAACAATTATAATAACAACAACCATTTGAAGTGAGAAAGTGACATTTATAGTATATATAAGATTCACTTACTGAGTTCAACCTTGGTCAGTGACACTTCTTTTTGCAGTGAGCAATGGTTAATATGGGGACTCATAACTGAACTGATCAATATGCTGAGAATAAGTGACTATTGAATGAATTTTCAGTCCTAAATAGGGCTTCTTTATCACCTTCCCATCAAGGCTCATGCAATATTATTGGAAAATGAGGCACAAAAAATTTAAGAGTCACAACAATGGCCCATAGGGCATAATAAACCTAAGGGTACAACAGTGGTACCTTTATCTTCTTGATGACCAATAGCACTCTAATTGGACTTAAGGCCTTCTCAACAAGTGGGAATTCATGCCTCATATTAGGAACCTAGCCAAACACTTGGAGCCAGTGAAGGCATGGATCTTAGAGGAGAACCTGTACTGATTGATTTACTAAACAAGGATAATCTCTAACTACCTTCTAAATATTTATCTTTATGTCCACAAATACTTATACTTCTTATCCCCACATCAAAGAGATTTCCCTTCACAACAGATGGAGACCATTATAAACAATAAGAACAACACAAACAAAACAAGATCATAACTGATCAAAATGCTCCAACTGATACATCTACAGTACAGCATCTACACCTAAGGCTGAGGGATCATAGCAGAAGAGGGAGCACAATGATTGTAAGAACTAGCAAACAGGGAGTTTGCTGTGAGATTGTGTCTCCTGGAGATGTCAGAGAAGCTGAACCCATAAAGTTTCACAAAAATGGTTGCCTAACCAGGATCTGACCAAGTACAACAATGACATGCCAAAGTAGAACAGAGAAAGCTCGGGAGACTTCAACCCTAGACAAAAAACTACAAGCAGCTAAAATGCTGAGAGCGGAAGAAATAGTCTTCCCCAGAGAAGAAAATACCAACTAGTTAGCCAATAACAAAAGATCAGCCCAGAAAACACATGCTTACAAGTAACATTAAATGGACTGTGTAATTTGTATTTATATATTTAGGAATATATCAGAACAATTTTAAAAGGAGTTCATGAATTTTAAAAGAGCAAGTAGGCGGTACATGGAAGGGTTTGGAGGGAGGAAAGGGAAGAATGAAGAGATATAATTATAACTTCAAACATAAAAATATAAAATAGAAATATAGGTTAAACATAAACCTAAAAATAAATAAAATTATATTATTTTACAAGCTAACCACTAACTAAATAAAATGATAAAACAGAGAGAAAGAGAGAGGGGGGAGAGAGAGAGAAAGTACATGACGAACATGAGGTTGGAAAGAATCTATCTTTGGGAATCTGGGATAAAGTAGCTGTTGTAGATGACAGCCTTGCTTCATAATTTTTCTCCAGTTATTGTCTGCAGCTTGTATGAGTTGTGACTAAATTCCTCTGGCAGACATGAATTTTATTCTTAGCAATCAGTGTGGTTTCTAAAGTCCAGAGTCCAGCTCTGTGGTCTCATGAAGCATAGATTTTTGAGCCTTCAATCACACTTAAGTTCCTGGCCTCCGTTGCCCACTGGTTCTCTGAAATTTTTTTGTCCCTGACTTTTCTGTGCATTTGCAAAGAATACAGGAAAAACAATTCTCCAGCGAGTGATTGTTGAATGCTACATAACATCAAATACCACATAATTTATTATCTTTAGTCTATATATAAAATAACTCCAGTTCTTGGGATGAAGTACTTGATTCCTGTTACATGTGTTCATGTAATAGTGTTCTTAGGTCTCAAAATCAAAATGAAAAAAAGTAGCATACTTTTTTTTGGAAAGTAGCATACAATCTACCTATAGAACTCCATTGTGTTTCTTAGTCTATGACTGTGAAGTGACTTACTTGCCCGTGGTGGCACGTGGATTATCTAGATATATTTTTTAATGTTCATGAAGCCCATCCTGATATCATATGCCTGGGAGTAATAACTGCAGTATCTCTTAACTCAGAGACAATAGAAGTGTCTAAACTCTGATGAACGAATACAACAGAAAACAGTCAAACCCCACATTTAGATTACAATATAATTGTTACTTAGTTCTTACCATACTGAATGTCCTTTTATTAAAAGGATATAGATCTGGATACAGATCCAGAAGAATCCGTTTGTTACCTACTTGAGAAGAACCACAGGGACTATGCTACCAAAGTCACCTCAGTGTCTCATTCTCTTGAGCACTTTTCAGCTGAAGAAACCATATTCAAAGACAGTGTTGTGATAGCCATACTAAAGGGAAAAGGTGAACAGATACGTTTTTCCTGACGGAATAACCTCTTCTTCACCAAGTCTAATATTTATGACTTGAAGGAGCTGGTTAAGATGTACCATTAAATAACAGCAACAGTACATGAGCTTCCTGTCATGCAGGGATGATTTTGTGGGTTCCCATATTTCTAAGTGGACCTGGCAGAAGATGGAGTTTCACAATTGATGGTGGCCTCCTATCCTACCTAGCTTGTTTGCCGCAGCCAGAATTTTGACCGAAAACCTGTTTGAGACTGCCTCTGAGGACAGAGCTAATTATGATAAATGTTATCCGGTTCCCAATTAGAACCTGAATATGCCACCTGGCAACCTTTCCTTTATTTTTGGGAAAAGATCATAATGTCTAAAATAAACTAGCTTTTTTTTTTTCGGTGGAGGGAGAACAAGTCATCAGCTACAGCCTGACCTATTATTTCTATACCCCCATGAGCAAGTAATTTAAATGGTAAAAGCCAGTTTGGTAATTGATCCTATAAGAAAATCACACTCTGACATTGGCTCAAAATCACTCAGGGAGGTGAGAGACTTGGGGAAGAAAGAAGTTCTCCATTACCCACCTTTGCAATTTGTGAAACACCCCAGTTCTTTCTCAGCTATCCACAGACTGATAAAAGCTCAGAATCAGGCTGCTAGATTCAGGCACCCAGCCCATTTTGGATGTGGCTCTTCAGGGGCGATAGGACACACTTGTGTTGCTCTGTGTGCTCTTCACTATTTCTACCACCCAAGGAATGAGGTGATATTTTAGCACTTTTCATTCCTTCCCTTCACCCTTCCCTTGGCTAATATGATAAACACATTTGCATCAAAGTGTTAATGGCTGATAATGAAAGTTCATTTTGACTCTCAGATTTTTTTTCTCTTTGATGAGTCTTCCAAGCCATAACATACAAAAATAAGACATCTAGAGGTTTCTGATAAGCACATTAAGCACTGGGGAGTCGTATTCTGGGAGAAAGGTTATTTTTTCACTATCTCCTCCCTCACTAACACACTTCATGTGCCTACTGCTGGTTCACACTTCAAATTTAACCTGGAATTTAAGCCTGCAGCTTTCACTTCCCCAAGCCTTGAAATTCAGAGTGCAGGAAGAGTTAATTCAATTTTGTATCGCCTCATAGTTGTTTCCTTGTTATTTAAAAAGAGACTTGACATTTCTAATTAGGAAGTTTTACATCCAGGCAAGTGGAATTTACCCCCAGCTGGGAAAACATGGCTTAGTAAGAGTTTGACATCAGCCCTCATTGATCTGAAGATTATCTCCAGTTTGAGACTGAAGAGCCTACGGGAGATTGGGGAGGGGAAGCAAATGTGGGAAAGTGTGTGAAAATGCAGTCTTTGACTTTTGGGTTAGGTGGATAAAGTCTGGCAAGAGAGACTTGGGAATAGCAATCATTATTTCTTCCCCATTGTAGGCTCCTTTCCCCAGCTACCCTTGTCAGTATTTCGGGATCCAAACTTGCCAAAGGACAAAGAACTTGATGATTACAGTCATTTTCCAAATTCTGCATTATTTTTAATATCATTTACCAATAAAATGGCTACTGCTTTGTGCTTTTCAGAGCCTGGAAGACTTGACATATGTTCTAATGTGTTGTAGAAGGCACTCAGGAAAGGGAGTGATCTTGCCTTAATCTATTTTGCTCTGGTACACCACAATACTGTAAACTGACTGGCTTATTGACAATGGGAATTCATTTCTCACAGTTCTGTAAGGTGGGGAGTATAAGATCAAAGTGTCCTAAGATTCAGAGTTTTGTAATAACCTGCTCTGTGCACCCAAGAAGGCGATTGGAATGCTACATCTTCGAGGGGATATGCTATGTCTTTTCCGAAAAGAGGAAAAAGGGAAAATAGCTCTACTTGTTTTCTTTCACCTGTTTCATAAATTTTATAAACTTTCCTCCCTAACTTAATTCCTAAAGAGCCCACCTCTTAATATTACCACAATAGAAATTGTTTCAGCATGAGTTTCCTTGGATGGGCATATTAACACTAGAGCAAAACTCAAGTTCTCTTGCATGAGCAGGTGCACTGTCAGGCATTTGCAAATGATGATCGTCAGAAGGCCTGTGTGTAAATTAGGAACTAACATATCATCTAGTTTACTTGCTTTCTTTCATTGGCACTTTGATATACCAGGATTATATGTTTCTTCTATGTTTTAAGGGAATTATAACATTCCTTTTGTGTCTATACTAGATTCTTGTGTTTAAATCATCTAGGATTCCTCATGAAAGTTGTATGCTCTCCACAGGGGATTACTTTCTTTACTAAAGAGAAAATTCTGGTTCCCAAACTCTCTGACTTAGGTGTTCATGTAAATTCCAAAGTGGTGTCAATGGTTCTCAGTTCCCATTTATCTGGAGGCCACATTAATTTTCCTTGGGTCCACTCTGTTTTGCTCATGACCCAGCTTTATATTACCTCCATTGCATAAGCTTATCTATCATTCTGTGGTTCGTGATTCTTTAACTGCTAAATGCTACAAGGTTACCCAACTCACTTACCTTAGAATTGTCCTGAGATTTTTTTTTTTTTGGTCAGGAATAAAACTTAGACACCTGCTTGATCCCATCCCCTACTCCCAGGAACTCATGCAGCCTGGACTATCTTTGAACTCACTATGTTGTAGCTGGTGATAACTTTGAATGCTTTATCCCCATGCCTCCACATGTCTAGTGCTGGGATTATAGGTTTACCCCATCATGTTAGGTGTTTGAAATGGTTCTGAGGATCAAATCGGAGACTCTGTGAATGCTAGGCAAGCCCTTTACTAACTCAGACACCTTTCCAGCCTTATCTTCTTTCTTTTATTTTTTTTTTAATTTATTGATTTTTTTAAAAAAAAAACTATCCTTTTTATTTTACATACGAATTCCCAGCTCCCACTCCCTTCCTGCCCCCAGCTCCCTCCATCTTCCCTCCCACCTCTCCCCCTCATCCACTCCTCAGAGAGGGTAAGGTTTCCCCTGGGGAGTCAACAAAGTCTAGCACATTGCTTTGAGGCAGGACTAAGGCCCTGCCCACTATATCCACAGCCTGATCTTCTTAACTTCTAAGAGATCTTGGTGGCATCTTGAGACAGAACTTGTAATGTGTAAATCTTGGCTTGTTTGCAAAGGGATCTTATATGGTCATAGAAGTTAGAATATTCATTTTTATAGAATTATAGAATTAACTTACTAAAAGGATGTTGTAGGATTGTCGTCCATATGTCTCCAAAAATCCTGAGATTCTTTTGTACATTGATCTAACATCCTAAAATTCTTCAAAGATACATACAATTGACTATTAGATCTAGGCTTAAAGTATTAAACATAATAGAAGAAAGGAGTTTTTCAACTCCAATGTGCCTTATGAGTCCATTTTCAGAAACAACAGTCTTGCTTTCAAGTTCTGCTTTTAAAAGGGCTAAGACTGTGGGGAGTTCTAGATAGAAGAAAACTCCACTGGAAAAATAATGAGCTAAGGAAATATTTATGGATGTTTAAGACCTCAGGTGTTACTTCCACCAGGTTAAGTAATATAACTGCTTGCATTTCTTATGAACAGGACTAGTTGAAACCTAGTAGGGAAAGTAGTTGAAGTTGAAAATCTGAAACAAGTAGCATAGAAGTAGAGTGGGTGAATCAATACAGGACCCAGGTTCTGTGCTTATGGTTCTGTAGGTCTGGCAGACATCAAAGTTCAAGGAAGACTACAGGTCAGAATAGGGCGAAGAAGCCAGAGTCAGGAAATGAACAGTTGAGTAAGCCCTGAGAAGAAAGTCTTCTCAGATGCCAGAGCCAGGTTAGGAAACCATCAAAAAAGTAAATAAAGTGCATAATAATGGCCTCAGAAAGCTAGGTATTAGGTGATTATCAGGAGTTAGAAGAACAGGAGAAAATGAATTGGGAAATGATAGCCAGCCACAAAGCAGCCAGAAATCAGAGTCAGCGAGAGTCATCAAGAAGCTCCACCTCAAAGCACTAGCGCCATGGGACAGTGACTTGAAACAGTCTCATGAGTTTTGTGTATATTCTGCAAAGACAGAAACTATTTTTCTAAGTGTACACATTGAGGTAGAAATAATTTAAAGCTGTTGCCAGGAGGGAGGAGGCAGAAACTGGAATGAATGCAGTTCCTTAGAAAATTTTAGTCTTATCTTGTTTCTCTTCCTAAATTAAAGTATCTCCTGATTATTTTACTTTAGAGTGGGGATTCATTTAATGCTAAACAAGTGACTACTTTCTTATGAATTATAGATAGTGACATTAAAATGTTCAGTGGCAATAGGTATGGAAATGCAGAACATTTTGTTAAGTGAAATAAGGCAGGCATAGGAAGGATTACTTCAAGGTGTCACTCATATGTAGAATCTGAAAAAAGATGACCTTGTAGAAGTAAAGAACAGCGGTTAATGGGGAGAAAGGGATAGGGAATACTTGAATAACAGGTACTGAGTTACAGTTAGATGGCAGAAAGAAACTCTGGTGTGCATAGTAAGGTGGAAAAATTAACAATGTGCTGCACATTTTAAAATGCTAGAATAAAATATGTAAACTTTTTTAACAAATGATAAATAATTGAGGTGCTGCATAAGCTAACTATCCTGATTTTCTATAAATAATTGAGGTGCTGCATAAACAAATCATCCTGATTTTATCATTATATATAATAGTTTATATTTCATATAGCTAAAGAAAGCATTTAGAAAGTTTATATCATAGAAAAATAAAAATTGGGTTGTAGATTTATTTAATTAAACATTATCAGCTGATATCAAAATATCATGTGTGTTAGTATTTAGGCACACTCTGACACAATGTGCTGGCCAGCATAGCAAATGGTATCCTGACCCTTTTAGAGAAGCTCCACCCACTCCCAGTTTATCCACCTAGGCAAGCAGGTCATAGCCTTTATCATTCTCTCTCTCTCTCTCTCTCTCTCTCTCTCTCTCTCCCTTCCTCTCCTTTCTTCCTCCTCTTTACACTCCCTTTTAATACAACTTCATACCCAAACTCCATTCGCATGGTGTATTCTGTTTTCTGCCGCAATCCTCTACCTGCAGAAGACCTGCCAGGGTAACCTCCACAGTATCTTACAATGTGGAAGCCCATAAATCTTTATAATTGTTCTGTTCATGTACATAAATAAGTAAAAATAAATTAAATTTTGAAAGAATATGCATCTGGCTACAATGTCTCTAAATACTAGAGTCTATAGTATCTATAGTAGTTTTTGAAAATGTCACAGAGTGTGTTATATCCCTACCTCTCAGAATTGAAGTATGATTCAATTTATGCAAGTTTGATTTCCACAGGACACATACAGCTATATTCCAAAATATTACAAGGATATAGGTACAGGAGAATGGGTCATGATTCAAAGGAGCTGCAGATACTCTATAATGATAACAATATTTAAACAATGCCCTTTGGTGGTAAGCAGCATAATTATGATTTTGAGAAAATGAAGGAGGGGATTCAAGTTAGGCCTAAATCACTAACCTAAAATAACCACAGGTTTGCCCATTTTGGATGATAAGCAAAGTTTGGATGGTTCTTCTTATTTTCTCTGTTGAGGTGAAAACAGAGAAGGTCAAGGGGAGGGTGCCAAAACTGAAGTTAGTTGAGTTTTCCTTGGAGGCTTCATTCTCTTCCTATTCTTTTGGCCCTTGAAGTACCTCTCTCTTTCAACCCTTCTTGAAACCCTGCTGCCTTCTTCCTGCCTGCCTTAATCAACCAGGAACTACTTTGATTGCTCTGGAATCAGTACATTCCTACAATGGTGGTTCTGCCATCCAGGTGTTACTTTATGTTTAGTTTTAATCAAATTAATGACTATTGAGGACCTACTGGAGGAAAGGCACCGGCTGGGCTAGATGGAGCAGATAGAAAAACTAAATTAGTCATAGTCACAAACATCGGAAACGAATTATTTAAACAGGAGAAATGGAAAAATAGTTCTGGGATGACTAAGGAATAAGAGTATGAAGTATTGTATAAATAAAATACAAATAAAATATAATGGAAATAAATATCTACAAAGTATCTGTTTTTGTACCAATGCTTAGAAATGGGTTATTCTTCTTCTTCTTCTTTTTTTGTAAAGATTTGTTTGTCTTTGTTTTTGTCTCTATTTTGAGACATGGTTTCACTATGTAGCCCTGGCTCTGGAACTCACTATGTAGACCAAGTTTTTTTTTTTTAAGATTTATTTATTTATTATATATATAGTGTTCTGCCTGAAGGCCAGAAGAGGGCACCATATCTCACTGCAGATGGTTGTGAGCCATCATGCGGTTGCTGGGAATTGAACTCAGAACCTCTGGAAGAGCAGCCAGTGTTCTTAACCACTGAGCCATCTCTCCAGCCCAGAAATGGGTTATTCTTTTTTTCCCTCTTAATTCTTCATTTATTCATTCAACAAACACTCGCAGAATTCCTTTCTTTTGCCAGACATTGAAAGTATTGGATAGACGCAAAAGCCATACGAGTTGATAAAATAAAGCTCATTCTTTAGAAGTTCAGTGCAGTGAAAGCAGAAGGTATTTTATAGAAAATGTCGCATTCAGTGTGAAAGGTTTCATGCTCAATTATTGAACACCACTCCTTCCTACTCTCCCCCTATACAAACTCGAGATTTCTGATATATATTTTTTATTTTTTTCATTCAAAAATTTACACTTACTCCCCTTCTGCCATTTCCCTGCCGCTCCCCAACTAACTCTCCTTACTCCCCCTATCCTTAAGAGAGTGCAGGGTACCCTGCCCTGTGGGAAGTCCAAGGCCCTCCCCCTCCATTCTGGCCTAGGAAAGTGTGCATCCAAATAGAATAGGGTCCCAAAAAGTCAATAAATGCAGAAGAGACAGGTCCTAGTGCCATTATCAATGCCTTCTAAGTCCGCCACCATTGGCAGCCACATTCAGAGAGTCAGGTTTGATCACATGCTCGTTCAGTCCTGGTCCCGCTGGATTTGGTGAGCTCCCATTAGATCAGGCACACTGTCTCATTGGGTGGACCAAACCCTCGTGGTCCTGACTTCCTTGCTCATCTTCTCCCTCCTTCCGCTCTTCAACTGGACTTTGGCAGCTCAGCCCATTGCTCTGATGTGGATGTGGGTCTCTGTCTCTATCTCCATCCATCGGACGAAATTTCTATGGTGATATTCAAGATATTCATGAGTGTGACTATAGGACAAGGCCAGTTCAGGCACCCACTCCTCTTTTGCCCAAGGACCTAGCTGGGGACATCCCTGTGGACACCTGGGATCCCCTCTAGAGCCATGTAGTAATGAGGAGCGGGCCGCATTCCCGGTACCCAGCTAGCTTAACTCCCGAAATAATTACAGAGAAATTGTACTCATTTAAATTATTGTTTGCCCCATTATCTCTAGCCTCTTATTAGCTAACTCTCACATCTTGATTCAACCCATTTTTAATAATCTGTGTGTCACCACGAGGTCATGGTTTTTTACCACTGACTAGTACTCTAGTGTATATATATTCCACACATTATCTGTTCTTCCATTGAGGGACATCTAGGTTGTTTCCAGGTTCTGACTATTACAAATAGTGCTGCTATGAACGTAGTTGAACAAATGCTTTTGTAGTATGATTGGACATCTCTTGGGTATAGTTCCAAGAGTAGTATTGCTGGATCCTGAGGTAGGTTGATTCCCATTTTCCTGAGAAACTGCCACACGGATTTCCAAAGTGTTTGCACAAGTATGCATTCCCACCAGCAATGGATGAGTGTTCCCCTTACTCCACATCCTCTCCAGCATAGGCTATCATTGGTGTTTTTGATTTTAGCCATTCTGACAGGTGTAACATGGTATCTCAAAGTTGTTTTGATTTGCATTTCCCTGATTGCTAAGGAAGTTGAACATGACCTTAAGTATCTTTTGGCCATTCGAAATTCTTCTGTTGAG
>PVIU01021562.1:0-31045 GCA_004026605.1 Ondatra zibethicus
CCATTCTACCATCCTACTCTAATAAGCAGGTTATTTAACCCTTTGACCATGTTTCTGTTTGCTGGAATGTGTTTACTCTTATAATTTTGGTTAACTAAAAGATGATGCTGGGTAAGTATGATCAAGTAAGATTTATTATGGATAAGTGGTAGAAAACAATGTTAGTGCTATTCATAGATACGTTCCTTGAATCATATGTAAGAGACTGTTATTAAAAGTTTGCTTTATTTTTCTGTGGAGTCAAGTGCTAGCTATTAATTACAGTTAGATTCATTTTCATTCTTTTCATATGTTATCAGGACAGTTAGCATAACCTTATCAACAATTAAATAAACTAGGTTCCAATGTTTCTGTCCACATCTGGATGTTTCAGGTGATCAGGAACTCCTACTGGATTCCTTTAGCTTTGAGTTCTTGATTATATCTATAAAGAAGACAGAAAGGTGAATCATTACCAACAACAACAGCTAAAAAGAGAATGGGAAGCACATTCTGCTTCTTTCCCACTGTCAAGCAGCTGCATAGCTGTAAATGCAATCTTCCAAGGAACTTACAGGTAGAAACAGGCAGAAGGAAAAGTGAGGCACCCAAAGAATTCATTTGCCTCTGCTGTGTGTTTTAGATCTCAACTCCTGAAGTTTTAACTGCTTATATGACATGTTTCCTATATAAAAATGTAATTTTTAATTTTAAAGAACACACACCACACACCTACACACACGTTGGGCTGTGATGGCACACCCCTTTAATCCCAGTAGGTGGATCTCTGAGTCCAAGGCCAGCATGGTCTACAGAGGGAGTTCTAGAACACCAGGGCTATACAGAGAAACTCTGTCTCAAAAAAACAAACAAAACATCAGTGCTGAGGGTCCAGTCTAGGGGCTCACATATGCTATATAAGTATTGAATCTGAGTCACATCCACTGACCTACTTTCTTTCTCTCTCTTTTCTTCCTTTTTTCTTCCTGTTTCCTTTCCTTTCCTCTTTTTTTTTTTTTTTTTTTGAGACAGGGTTTCAGGGTTTAGCTCTGGCTGTCCTGGAACTTGCCTTGTAGACCAAAGCTGACTGGCTTCAAACTCAGAGATCCGTCTGCCTCTGCCTCTTGCATGCTGGGATTAAATGCATGCACCACCACTGCCCAGCTCACTGACCTATTTTTATTCTTTATTTAAAGCAAAAATTTGTGTATCTGAGGGTGTGTGCGTGTTTTGCGGGAAGCAGCGGTGGCGGGGGTGGGGGTGGGGGTGGGAAGGGGAGGAGAGGGTAGTGTGGCTTCTAGGGAGACCAGAAGACCATTCTAGATCTCCTGGGGTTTGGAGTTGCATGTAGTTCTAAGCCACCTGAAGTGTGTGTGTGTGTGTGTGCATGCTGATAATCAAATTTTAGTCCCCAGCAAGAGTAGTTTGCATTCCTAACGGCTGTGCTATCTCTCTAGCCCTCTAGTGTTCAACATTATAGCTAATATATTTGTATAACAATTGGCAAAACGTGATCAGTTACAATTTTTCACTTTATACTCACAAAGCATCTAAGAAAAAAATCAAGTGGGAACGGGTTCTTGTTTGATCACTAGAAGTAAAAAACATACTTTCTTCCACTAATAGACTAATAGGTTATAAACATTTAAAGTTTCCTCAATTCTCATTAATCCAGAGACTCAACTATAAAGCCAGAGTCTTTACTATACATAACTCTTTAGACTTAATTAACTTTTTATTTTTTCTGTTTGTAAGAGTAGAAAATTATATAAACAATATGAAGCTTATCATACTTCTTAGATTTCTTAAAAAATAATGACTTCATATTTGATTGTAAGACAATTATTTTCCATGACAAATAACATTAACCTTGTTTTGTTTATGTTTGGCATATACATGTGCACTTGTCTGTGAGAGACAGTGGTCAATGGCAGGTGTTTTCCTCAATTGCTTTCCATCTTTTTTTTTTTCTTTTGAGACAGGATCTCTCACTGAACCTGAAGCTTACCAATTTGGGAAGACTGAGTGTCCAGTAAGCTACAAGGATCCTCTTACCTGGCTTTCCCCCACTTCCTTTAAAAAAAAAAAAAGTGCCTCTCTTAACCACTGAACCATCTTCCCAGGCCCCATTGCTAACTACTGAGTAAAGAGTTTAAAAACCTTTCCAGTGTTCACAGAATACTTCACGGCGAAACCCGTGCCCTTACTCTAAATGTTATTCCATATACATTTAAAGCCCACTTCTGCAGTTGAAAGCAAGTGACAAAAGGCTGACACTGGGAATGACTTAGAAAATTGTGTTACATGTTGTGGTGGTCTGAATGACAAATGTTACCCACAGGGTCATGTACATGAACTCCTGGTCCCCAGTGATGGTGTTCTTTGGGAGGAGGTTATAGAACCTTGAAGAAGTAAAGCCTTGCTGGAGAAAGTATTATCACTGAGGGCTAGCTTTGAGATTTCATTGGTTTGCTCTACTTCCTGTTCTCTCTCGGCTTCCTGTACATGGATGAAAATGTGACCAACCAGCTTCCTGCTCCTGCAGCTATGCTTCCCCTAACTACTGCCACGCCTTTCCTACCATCAGAGACTGTTCCTCCAGAACCGTAAGCCAAATAACACTCTCTTCTCTACATTGCTTTCAGTCATGGTATTTTATCACAGTAACAGAAAACTAACACAGTTATCAGAGAGAGAGAGAGGGAGGGGGAGAGGACTATGAGAATTGAGAATTCAGACAATAAACTGTTGAATTTAAAATCTAGGTAACATAAGCTTAGCTGCTTTTAACATATTTGTAATTTCCCACACTGACAGAAATATTTCTACTGCATACACAATTTTGGCAATATTATATGTGAATTACAAACACACACATACACATAAACATGTAAACACACACACACACACACACACACACACACACACACACACACACACACACACACACACACAGCCATCAAGGTAGCTTCTGAATCAGTTCTGCTACACCTTGGTAATAGGCTTACCTCCAAATACGAAACAGCTGAGAGGCTCCTGCTGACCCCACAAAGAAATTAACAGCGAACAAACTCCAATTTTTGGGTATAATTACAAGTGAGTACCTTGACCAAATAAACCCTGTTGAAAGAAAGCATTTTTTAAAGGCACAGATGCTTCTCTAATAACATATTTTAATATTTAACATTAGAGCAAGGTTATCTATGAATAAGGCTATGACAATAATAACAAAGGATGAAGGGCAAAGAAATGCTGTATTATGAGTCTTTAAAAAGTACCTTTAAGTTTTATTACATAAAACTATATTATATCTACATAATTATTATATATTACATAAAAATTCTCATGATAGAATTTTTAGTATTATATAAAAGTCTCAGTTCTTACATTAAAGGGAGACTTTTCTAGGAACCAGTGTCTAGTAACTATACCATCTTCCCACTTAGAAAATTATGCTTATGTAAAAACCCAAGAAGCAAAACCTCATGTAGATACTTATTCTCAACAACCTTCCTGCCTAAGCTATCCATAAACCAGTATTCCCTAGAGATGGATAATGTGTGAGAGTAAATATGTATGCAGACATTTGTAAAATAAAATCATTTAATGAACATAAAACCAGAGTTTTGTTGTATGTGGGTTAATTTGGTTGTGTACCTAGCCTTTAAAAGCTGAGCCATCTCTCCAGCTAGTATGTGGTTATTGTTTAGCAGTCTTGGGATAGAAGGTTCTATCTTGGGAGGAAGTTTGTTAAGACTCAGGATGTTCCTTTTGTTATTGTTGCTGGGAGGGAAACATGGTAGGAGGCTGATTTGATCAAAACATTATATGCATGTATGAAATTCTCAGTAAAAATAAAAGACTCAGGATGATCTGAAGAGACGCTAGTAAAAACTCAAGAAGTAAATTCAAAAATATCAGGAAGTTCCTCAAACAGATCAGAGGCACTCAGTCCCTCTCTTTAAGCTTACATAAATAGTAAACAGGGCTGAGAGAGACTCTTAGACAAGTCAAGCTGCCTGGGAGACATTCAAACTGAGTTTAGAGGAAACATTTTCTAACCTGTCAAGCTGCCTGCAGGTTGTGCAGTGAGCTTGTACAATGAGTTCCATCTTTCCTTGGCTGTCACCCATGCTGCGGTAGGTTTTCAGTGATGCATCTGAGTAATTTCTGGTTCTGTAAGTAACCCTTCACCCCTATTTCTGTAAGTAACTCCAAGAAGCACATTGGCTCACCAAGCTAAACTTTGGTGGTATCAACTCTTTATCTGTAGTGAGTAGACATTTTCTCACATTGTCTCAGAAATAGTGTACAACAGTGGACTATCGAAGCTTTTAATTTACCTGTAGCCATCAGCACGGTGGATTGAGCTGTGCTGAGTTTCTCTGCAGGTCTGGCCATGTCAGCTAATCCTGCACACACCAATCCCTGCAAATACACATTTAAGACATGTGAGGCATAATCATTTTTAATTTTAAGACAAAATATTTATGAATTTCTACATGATAGCTACACTCATATTATCCATAAGATTAAGAAAAGTTCAGAGCATGACAAAAAGCTACAACAAATTCAAGAGTACCTTCTCCTTTTATGTTTTCTATCAATATTCTTTAAAGAAGTACCAGAAAAGTTACTTACAATTTTATCTTGTTAGATGACTTTTCCTTATTTTCTTATTTTTAGAACATGTACATGTGCCACAGTGCACATGTAGAGGTCACAGGACAAGTTGTGGGAGTCAGTTTTCTCATTACACCAAGTGGGTTCCAGAAATTGAACTCAGGCTTGGTCAAAGGTGCCTCTACCCTTGAGTTCTTATTGGTCCTAGATAACTTTTCTTTAACATTAAAGCACACATGGCCATATCTTCCTTGTTGTGTGTTTTTTAAAGATTTATTTTTATGTGTACGAGCACTTTGCCTGCATATATATGTGTACTATCTGTGTGCAGTGTCCATGGAGGCCAGACAAGGGCATGGAATACCTGAAACTGGAGTTAAAGCTGGTAGTGAGGCATCATGTAGATGCTGGGAACTGAAGCTAGGTATCTGCAAGAGCAGCAAGTGCTCTAAACCACTGAGCCATCTCTCCGGCACCACTCCTGCTCCTGCTATAACTTTAGTGTCTCTTATAGAATCACCACACACACATCCTAATGTCAGCATTACTCAGAAAGCTTGGAAATAAGCTGGGCCTGGCTGGTATAGGCCTGTAATTCAAGATATTTGGAGGGGCTAAGGGAAGGAGAATCACAAGTTTAAGGCCTGTCTCAACTACAAAGTGAGTTCAAAGGTATCTTTTTTCGTTGTTGTTTTTTGAGACAGGATTTCTCTGGCTGTCCTGGAGCTCACTTTGTAGACCAGGCTGGCGTTGAACTCACTGAGATCCATCTGCCTCTGTGTCCCAAGTGCTGGGACTAAAGGTGTGCGTCACCACGCCGCCCCCCATCCCCAGCAGCATAGAAGTCCTATTCCAAAATAAAAAAGAGGGCTGAGGCTCAAAAGTTCAAGGCAACCTGGGCAATTTAGTGAGATTACATCTCAAAAAAAAAAAAAAAAGTAAAAGAGGTGAGGCTATGATTCCATGAAAATGTAAAAGAGGTGAGGCTATGATTCCATGAAAATGTAAAAGAGGTGAGGCTATGATTCCATGAGAGAACACTTGTGCTACCCATGCATCCAGAAACAAAAATAAAGCACAATTTAAAAACCCAAAGCACCTAGTAACCTTAAGATTACACCCACATATGTAACTGCCTCTCATTATTCTGTAACTGGACTCACACAAAGCACGTAAACTGCTGAAATTTAACTTGCACAACAGTAATATGTTAGGCTGGGGAAGCACTGGGAATGCTGGGGGTAGCACACCACTTGCAAAGCAAATGCAGGCCCTGGGAGCAATTCATACTGCAAATCAATTATATATAAAAAAAGGAACAATGTCTATTTAAAGACCTTCAGGAGGTTCAAGGCCCATTATGATGTTTGGAGAGGAGAACGAACAAAAGGGGGAAACAAACGCTACAGATGTCAAGGACTCTGCCCAGGATGTATTAATTCCTGCAACTGTCCCCTGTGCCTCCCTCTAAAAGCCTTTAAAAAGAATTATGAATCTCTATGTAGAATGGGCTGCCTTCCAAATGACTTGACTCCTCTGAGTGCTGGGATTAAAGGTGTGTGCTACCACAACCATGCTAAAAACCTTTTCTTACACCCGATTCCCTAAAGCAGCACAAAAGCCTCCCTTGTCTTCCAAAGTGCCAGTTCTTGAATAAAGCTGACTTCCTTTCCACCAACTCTTAGCTCCACAGTACTGGCTTTCAAGTAGCAAGCAGCCAGACCTGCATCCAGCAACACAATGGGCATTATTCAGCTACAAAACAAAGCAAATTATGATATGCAGTAACCAGGACATTTTCAGTGAAATAAACCAGTCATGAACATTGCATGATTCCACGGGGACTGGAGAGATAGTTCAGCAGTTAAGAGTGCTTGCTGCTCTTGCTAAATGTTGCATGGAGAGCGGACCCTTGTTCCAGACCAGAGGACCAGACTAAGGTTCTTTAGCGCCCATGTTGGGTAGCTCACAGATGCTTCTAACTCTAGCTTCAGGGAATCTGACACTCTCTTTTGGCCTCCTCAGGTACCAGCAACATGTGTAAATACATGCACACAGACATAAATAAATCTTTAAAAAACATTGCATGATTTCATTTTCATGAGGTACCTAGACAGCCAAATTCATACAGGCAACCAACAAGTAGACATTATTTGAAGAAAAAGAAGCAGTATAGTATGTAGGGAGTGTGTAATGGTGCTAAAGTCTCCAAGCTATAACGCTGACTGGCTATAAGATAATGTACTGAGCACTACCCGGATGTTTGTTTAAAATGCAAAAGCAAAAATGGTTAAGGTGGTTATTTTATTATTTTGCCATATTAAAAGAGTTTACAGACCAGCAGTTTTCAACTTAGAGGACACCAGAATCACCTGCAGAGATTATTAAAACACAGCTTACTGGACTGTCCCTGGGGTTTTTCAGATTGAGTAGTTCTACGATGG
The DNA here is from genome assembly GCA_004026605.1 of Ondatra zibethicus. Taxonomy (NCBI): domain Eukaryota; kingdom Metazoa; phylum Chordata; class Mammalia; order Rodentia; family Cricetidae; genus Ondatra; species Ondatra zibethicus. The sequence continues at coordinate 7,047 of PVIU01021562.1, forward strand.
AGACTGCAGATCTGCATTTGTAAGAAGTTCCAAACAGATCCTTTTCAACATAAATCCAATGATTTTCTAGAAACAGCCACTAGAATGAGTATATATTATATATGTACATATATCTGTTATAAAGTTAAAGTAATAATCTTGGCTCCAGAAGTCATAGGCTCTATCATTTACACCAAATGCTTTTATGTAATATATGTATTAGATAGAGTTGTATATACTTAGGCTGGCCTCAAATTCTATACATAGTCAGAGTATAGACTTAAACCTCTTGATCTTGCTATCTATGCCATCCAAGTACTGGGATAATAGGCTATACCACCATGTAAGGCTCGGTATGTTTTGTTAAGAAATGTGTATCCAGAGGCCCTTTCTGATAAACAGTTCCGATGAACTAAGATAGGTAGTATATCCTTCCTAAGATTTATCTCAAATTAAAATTGGGAGTGTGTGTGGGGGGGGAGATGGGAGGGTGGGGGGAGAGATAGGAGGGGAGAAGGGGAGGAAGAGAACATGGGGGAATGGGATGGTTGAGATGAGGGAAGGACAGAGGGGGGAGCAAGGAAAGAGATATCTTGATTTGAGGGAGCGATTATGGGGCTAATAAGAAACCTGGCACTAGGGAAATTCCCAGGAATCCACAAGGATGACCCCAGCCAGCTAAGACCCTAAGCAAAAGTGGAGAGGGTGCCTGAACTGGCCTTTCCCTGTAATCAGATCAATGACTATCTTAATTGCCATCATATAACCTTCATCTAACAACTGATGGAAGAAGATGCAGAGATCTACAGCAAAGCACTGGGCTGAGCTTCTGGAGACCAATACAGGAGAGGTAGGAGCGATAATATGAGCAAAGGGGTCATGACCATGATGGGGATACCCACAGAAACAGCTGACCTGAGCTAGGGAGGGCTCACTGACTCTGAACTGATAGTGGGGGAACCTGCATAGGACCAAACTAGGCCCTCTGAATGTGGGGGACAGTTGTGTGGCTTGGGCAGTCTGTGAGGCCACTGGCAGTCGGACCAGGATTTATCTCTAGTGCTTGAACTGGCATTTTGAAACCTATTCTTTTTGGAGGGGTACCTTGCTCAACCTAGAAATAGGGGGGAGGGCCTCGGTCTTGCCTCAAAGTGATGTGTCAGACTTTGTTGACTCCCATTGGGAACCCTTACCATCTCTGAGGTGTGGATGGGGGGCTGGAGAGGGGGGAAGGTGAGGGTGGGATGAGGGGAGGGAGTGGGAACTGGGATAGGTATGTAAAATGAGAAAAGATTGTTTTAAAAAATAAATTTAATAATAAAAAGATTTATCTCAAATTAGTAAATTTCTATAAAGAAATTATTTTAAGTAACTCCTGTTAAAACTCAAAACTTACCCATTTCATTACTGGAGCCCAGAAAAAAACTGTTCTGGGGCCTGAAAAATAAAAGAAAAATTCAGAGATAATCAAATATATTATTATTATTATTCCTTTATATGCTAACACCAAATTCTACTCTGCTTTTTATACTCTTTGTACTGACATTTAGGAAGGTACAAAAACATTGTAATATCAATCTTCCATGCGTCTTTCTGATATTCTTGCCCTCTACTTGTATATCACATTAAAAATAAGCTAAAGTGAGCCAGGTGTTATGACAGTCTTTTAATCCCAGCACTCAGGAGGCAGAGGCAGGTTCGTCTCTGAGGTGGATGAGTCTAAAGAGCTAGGTCCAGGACAGCCACAGCTACACAGAAAAACCCTGTCTCAAAAACCCAAAACAACAAAAAGTGAAGGTTGGGCTGGAAGAGTGGCTCAGCAGATAAGAGCACTGGCTTTTGAGAGGACCTGAGTTCAATTCAGTGGCTCCCAACCACCTGCGCCTCCAGCTCCAGGGGATCTGATGTCCTCTTCTGACCTTTGCAAGCACTGTATTCTCAATAAATACTCCACACAGACTGAGATACCCTTCCTAAACTCAGAATTAGGAGGAGAGTGAGCTGGGGAGGTTCTGGTTATCACACCAAGGTCATTTCCTTTGTCAAGCGTGGAGGCCCTGGAGCACAGGCTGTATCAGTTTCTTAATTTGGTTTTTACTATTGCTTGAAGCTTGGTTTCATCACTCAAGGAAGTGAAGTGTACCTTCTCAGTTTCTGGGTGAACAGATGTCCAAATTTGAATTCTTCTGGATTCTCCCAGACCACCATTTCAAAACTGTTTATTCTTTTGCTGTCCTCAAATTGTTTTCTAAGTAATGTCCCTAGATTCTGGCTTCTCTGAAAGTTTAAATGGTTGAACATTTGGGTTATTGAACAGTAAAGCTTTCCAGTAGATTTACCTAGTAACTAATTTACTAAAATGCTCCAAGCTAGGTGACAGTTAAAAATGTAACAAATTCCTACAGAACCAAACCAACCAACCAAAAAAAAAAAGAAAAAAAAAAAAAAGAAAAACAAACAAAACAAAACAAAAAACCCAAAACAACCAAACAACAAAAAACCTTCAAACATTAAATTAAGAGGCCAGTATTTTTGACCAAGAAAGGTATTTTAACCACTGAAAAAAATTTCATGTTATGAGTGTTTTGCCTGTATGTATGTATGTATGTGTGTGTATCATGTTCACACTGGTGTCCACGGGGGTCAGAAGAGGGTGTCAGATCCCCCTGAAACTGGAGTTTCAGATGGCTATGAGCTGCGATCTGGGTATGGGAAACCAAACATAGTTGCTGTGTAAGAGCAGTAAGTGTTCTTAAACTGCTGAGACATCTCTCCATCCCCAATTAGTGATAATTTTAAATGATGAAAACAAACTTTTAATGAGTTTAATAACTTTAAGTACTAAACAGAAAATTATCTGTCGTAAATATGTATGATTTTCTAATTTGCTATTTTTTTCTGAGATATTTGAAGACAATGATAAGCAATAAATAATCAGAGCTGGATATCTGAAAATGTAAACGAGTAGTTTTTTTTTTTGAGATAATGTGGGGACTGTTCGTTGTACCATCCAAGAGGGCTTGAAAGTTCCCAGGTAGCCCAGGTTGACCTTGAATTCACTGCTTTCTTCTGGCCTTAGTCTACCAATGAATAGGATTACTGATAGACCCACCACTCCCAGAACAAAGTAGCTTGCTTTTAAACTACTGAACAGAAGGAGGGCTGGGTGTGGCCGTATACGCCTTTAATTCCAGCCTTCAGAAAGTAGAGGCTGATAGATTTTTGTGAACTTCAAGCCTTCCTGGTCTGTTCTAGGCCATCGAGGACTTTGTAGTCGATACTCTGTGTCTTAGGGGAGGGGGGTGCCAGGCAATATAACCATAAACATTTCGAAGAAAACTTAGTTTGCCCTTTCATTTGATCTTAACTAATTTATTTTAGCTTTAGAGTATATAGCAAATAAATCAGATAATGTATGAATTCAGACATAGAAGCTGTCACTAAGATCTAAACCAAGTTTTAGTGAGACAAAAAAACAAGGTCATGCTATATACAACTATATTCTCACAAGAAAACATAAAAAATGAATGAATGATAATTATGATCTCTAATGTGAGATTATAATACCTTAATATCAGGATTAACAGAAGTATAAATAACAGAGGAGCTACTAACATTTATTTCTAATGCAATAATATTAAATAAAATTTAAGAAATTTCAATTTAGAGCTCAACAAAAAAGAAAGTCATTCTTAGAGAGAAATGTAGACTCTTTAGACAAGGAATTAACTAACAAGACATTTTCATCCTTTTCCCTTAAGGCTTTACTTTCAAAATGGGAAAGGCCTCAACAATTGATAATTTATAAACATCAGACAGTATTCTAAGTATATTTAACTTTGCCTGCAGAGTTATCTTGTCCGGTTTCTTTTCTTGTTTTTGTTTTCTTGGAGCAGGGTCTCACCATATAGTTTAAGGTATCTTGGACCAAACTGTTTAGTTGAGGCTGGCCTTAAACTTGAGGTAATCTTCTTCCTTCAGCCTCCGGAATGCAGGTATTTCAAGTGTTGTTACTGTGGTTGACAGATTGAAATAGCTTCCCCTTTGTCTTTCTTCTTTGGGATTTCTCTGACAGGACCTCATTGTAGTAAGAAGAGCGGGCCGCATTCCCAGCGCCTGGCTAGCTTAACCCCCGAAATAACCACACAGAAATTGTATTAATTAAATTACTGCCTGGCCCATTATATCTAGCCTCTTCTTGGCCAACTCTCACATCTTGATTCAACCCATGCCACCACGAGGTCGTGGCTTACCGGGAAAGATTCTGCATGTCTGACCTGGCAGCTTCATGGCGGCTCTCTCTGCCTGCCTCCTTTCTCCCAGCATTCATTTCTCTTCCCCCCGCCCCATCTAAGTTTTACCCTATCAAAAGGCCAAGGCAGTTTCTTTATTCAACCAATGAAAGCAACACCAAATACAGGGGGACCTCCTACACCACCTCACCATGTAGTTCTGGCTGGAATTCACTATAGAAACCTGGCTGGCTTCCAACTTCTAGGGATTCGTCTTTCTCTTCCTCCTGAGTGCTGGGAATACAGGAGTACACAACCGCACACAGATAGGTGGTTGTACTTTATAAACCAAATTTTATTTCCCAGTTTCTTTGGCAGGGAGGAACTGTTATCAATGGAATAAATGAATTCTATCCAGAACACAGGCTATATGTATGTATGATTCGTTTTACTAAAAAGAGAGAGAGGCTTCCTTCTCGGAAAAGATTATACACGTATAAACTTACAAACACTGAATTGGTATTCACTGTTCCGAAGTAAAGAATGACCTTTCTTATTGAATGTTGGAAGGTCACAAAGATCACTACCTCTTCTCATTCCTTTCATACCATTCTTTATCACCACCTTCCTTTTCTCAATTTTTTATACTAAAATAACTCTCGATCCTTTTATCTGAATCTCCTGCTTGCTGAAAGTACAGGCATTACTTTCTGGGCTTGTCTGAAATTTGTTCATTCATTCCTTTCTGTATATGAAGCTCTCAGTTGGTAGAGGCAGGATGTAGTAAGAGGTGCACGGGCCTGCTTTTCGTCCTGGCGGCCACCTGGCTCTCGCCGCCCGGTGCCTGGCTAGCTTATACCCGAAATAATTACACGGAAACTGTATTCATTGAAATACTGCCTGGCCCATTAGCTCTAGCCTCTTGTTGGCTAACTCTCACATATTTGTTTAACCCATTTCTAATAATCTGTGTGTCACCACTAGTCGTGGCTTACCAGGAAAGATTCAGCATCTCTGACCTGGCAGGCTTCATGGCGGTAGCTTTCTCTAACTCTGTCCCCTTCCCAGCATTCTGTTCTCTTTATCCTGTCTATCTAAGTCCTGCCCTATCAGAAGGCCAAGGCAGTTTCTTTATTAACCAATAAAAGCAACCCAAATACAGAAGGACCCTCCTACACCATTTCCCCCTTTTCTATTTAAACAAAAAAGAAAGGCTTTCATTTTAACACAGCAAAGCTACATATAACAAAACAGTTCTTCTCCAGCACAAGATGGACACTGGTTAGACTCAAGTGGCAATACACATTAATGGAGATGGGCTAAAATAATATGTGAGAGTTAGCCAATAAGGGGCTGGAGATAATGGTCCAGGCAGTATTTAAATGAATACAGTTTCCGTGTAATTATTTCGGGTACACACCTGGAGCCGGGTGGCACAAGGGGCCCTGTGTCCCCAGTTGTAGTCATCCATATTCCATTATTACAAGAAATACCTAAGGCCAGTGCTTGATAATAACTTTCTGGGGCTGGGAAGATGGCTCAGTGGTTAAGGGTACTTGTTGCTCTCAGAGAGGACAGGATTTGGTTCCCAGCACCCACATGGTAGCTCACAAGCATCCTCAACTCCGGTCCAGGGGAGTGAATCCAGTGACCTATTCTGACCTACTTGGGCACCAGGCATACATCTGGCACATAGACACACATCCAGACAAAACACACACACGTTGCTGTTGACAGAGTCCTGATGAAGGACAGAACATTCTATCAGCAAGAGAGGAAAAGGATATGTTAGATATGTGTATGGGCTCTGTTCCAAAGTTACTAGGACTCAATCATAGACACTTCACCTTAAGGAATTTATCTCATTCTAATTACTCCCCAAATAATATTCCACCTCCAAACACCATAGTCTGATTAAATTTCCAGTTACCTAATGCCTCACAATGAGGATTAAATCTCAATATATAACGAGCTGAAGGACATTCAAACCGAATTACCAACGAAGCGGTTAAGTAAACATTGTGAAACCTAACTTCAAAGTTATGATTTGACACGTGCCTAGAGCACAGTTACACACTGACTTGTTTGGAGCCACAAGCTTTATATACAGTTAGCTAGATGGTGATTAAACGACATTCCTTGTGTGAGTTGAGGAACTTGTCTAGGAAGTCCATTTAGTTATAGTCTATTATTGTTCTACAGAGGCAGATCACTCTGTGTCACAGCACATGTTGAATATAAGCAGACAGATGACAAAGGCCTCAACATTCTGGGCCACATAGTATTCTAACTATAGTATATATCTCTATAAAGCATATCCTGTTGCTTCTCTAGAAATACTTGTCAGGGACAGAAATAAATCCAAAAGTGTATAACAAGCAATATATACTTTCCAACTGTTGATATTCTAATCTTCCATAACTTTTTAAAAGAAAGAATGCTTGTATATGAATGTAGTCTAATTCTTAGGTGACTCAATTACAAATACTAATGTACAGTGATAGTCAAGGGGACTATTTTCATTCTGGGTAATGAGTAGAACAATAATCAGTGTTTTCGCAGATCTTTTTTTTTCTTTTTCCTTTTTTGGTTTTCGAGACAGGGTTTCTCTGTTTAGCCCTGACTGTCCTGGAACTTGCTCTGTAGATCAGGCTGGCCTCAAACTCAGAGATCTGCCTACTTCTGCCTCCTGAGTGGTGGAATTAAAGGCATCCCCAAAGGTGTGCGATGCCACTCCCACCACCCACACCCTGGCATTTTCTTAGATTTTTGTTTAACACTAATGAGCCAGCAATCATATTTTTCATGTTTGTTCATTTCTATATAGCTGTGCTTATAACTTTTCAATCACAAGTAAGTTTTCAGTGCTAGGTATCTTTATATAGTATTATTCAAAAATTTAATTGTTAGAGATGTAGCATAGTTCGAAGCCCTGGGTTCTATTTCCAGTACCACATAAATAAAAAACACTGTACACGTCTGTAACCCTAGCACTGAGTGTAGAGATAGAGAGTGAAGACAAGTAGATCCCCAGAGCTCATTGACAAGTCATCCTGGGTAAACTGATGAACTCCAGTGACTGATTATCTAAAAGCATAAGATGTCTGGTCCCAGGAGGACACACCTTTAATCCCAGCATTTGGGGAGCAAAGGAAGGAAGATTTCTGGTGAGTGTGAGGTCAGATTGTTCTACATAACAAGTTTGGGGCCAGCCAGGAAAAATTAGTAAGATCTAGCCTTTTTTGATTCTTTTTCAAGACAGGGTTTTTCTGTGTCACAGCCCTGGCTGTCCTGGAACTAAACTCACAGAGATCTGGCTGTTTCTGCCACCTCCAGGGTGCTGGGATTAAAGGAGCGTGCAACCACACCTGGAAATCTAGTTTAAAAAAAAATTAAGACTTCAGCTATGCGGCAAGTTCAAGGCCGACCTGGGATAGAAGGGACTTGTTAACAAAAACAAACAAATAATAACAACCCTCTAAACCCTTTATTTGGAAGAGAACATTTGTTCTGATTTAAAAAATAATACTTTTGCTAAATGTCTTAGCACATCATTTAATTTTTACAATGATTCTTAATTTTAAAAGATTTCTAAGATTTGAGGAATTCTCTAAGGCCAACGTCATATAATCAAGAGTCAGCCTATCTCTCTCTGTCTTCTGTGTTCCTCTATTACACTTAAAACAGAAGTAACCCAAAGACTTCTGGGTGAAATGCACAAAGTGCTCTTCATTCTGCAGTTTAAGTACTATAAACAGTAAGTACAGGCGGCTAAAAACCAGGGCCTTGGAAAAGATCAACAAACAACTATCTTCCAATTCCCGGTTAGAAAGTAGTTTAAAACTCACTGTCCTTATGCCACGCCCTAAACACAAAGCTGGAGGGTAAGAATTGCCACAGAGCTCAGTTACTTTTTAACACCCTGATCATCACACAGATTGTCCAACTCTTATCTCCTGAAAAATCTCCACCATAAACATAGCAAGATAAAAATGTAAAGCTAAAAGACAACTCAACAAACTTCATAATAAAGCTTCTTAAAAACAAGCTTTATAATGGTTCTTATACTGCAGCAATACTATTGAGTGTTAAGCTAAAGTCTATGCAGAAGTATACACCATTCTGTTATCAAACTGGACACCAGATTTAGCAATCAACCTAAGCCTCAGAGAGCGGCTTCTGCTCCTGGCAGAACTAAACCTTTCTAATATCAACTGCAGAATATAGATTTATCTATGTAAAACCAAAATCCACCTTTTTGTTAGGAACTCAATCTTTTCCATTGAGAATAAATTTTCCTATTCACTCAATCTTATGCTTAAAGACTTCATAATATAATCAGATTTTAGCCCCCCACAAACAAGTCTTATTTACCATTTTGCATTAGAAATAATCTAATTGTAGAACTATAATAAAGAACTAGAGGGACAGGGTCTTCCATTTTCTTAAAGAATAGTTTTCAACTTCAAGAATACTTATCTAACATCCCCAAAGTATCACACACGATGTTATTTTTTATTTTCACAATGAATATATTTTACAAGAATTAGGACTAGGACAGAGGTGTAGAATTCTACCCAAGGTCACACCTTGGTCAGTGGTGGAACAGAATTATATTCATATCTGCCCACGTAAAAAAGCCTCAGACAGAACCTGGTCAGTGATTGCGTAATGACTGGCTTATACTGGATCTAGGGAACCAGGAGTGACATTGACCGGGAAGAGGAGTGGGTAAGCGTCCAATTTTGGGAAGGGCTCGCTCAGCGGGCCTTGGCCAACAGGAGCTAAAGTATGACCTTTACTCCAAACCCTCTGCTGAGAACAGACACCTATTCAGCTCTTTCTCACGTGTGTTATAAATCCACGGAGAGAAAAAGTGGAGTAGAATGAGAGTTTCAGGGTGGCCCAAGACCCCCTTCGTGGCAGAAGTTAAGGTTCAAGTCTGGAGACCAGGTAGGGGGTATGAGTAGTGAGCGCTTACAGGAGCGCCGGCAATAAAAGTCAACAAGGGCACCGGGTGGAGATATTTGGCTTTGGGAAGGGAGACAAATGAGACAAGGGCAAAGATTAGGAGAACTGAGGGATTCCCTTCAGGTGACGAGACTGGGACTCTGAGATTCCTGCAGTAACTGAACTGTCACTGGGCCTCTAATGTCCCAATTTTGGAGGGAGAGGGACGACGTCTTTGCGAGCCGTTCGGGATTCATTACCTGCCGGGTGGTTGTATAGCGGCCTCAATTTCTCCGGCAGCAACAACTCCACTTTATCCATGAATCGGTGGTAGGAGGCCCGCAGGCCTCGGGCGCCGGCAGCTGCCATCTCGGCGGCGTGGGGATCGACAGCAGCTAGGTGGGAGCGTCGCTGCGTCCTTGTTCCTGGCTGACAACGAAGGGCGGCTCCGTCACTCACTCTCCACAGCGCTAAAGGTCCGCCTCTACCCAAAGGCGCCCTTCCCCCGGCTCGGCCAGCCCCGGGTCAAGCTCCTAGACGCCGCGCCGGGCGAAGGCTGAGGGGGCGGAGCCTCAGCAAGAGCCCGCCCCAGCCCGCCTCCTGCGAGAGGGCGGGGGAGACGGAGGAGGAGTCATAGCAACAGGTGCTAAAGAGGTCGCCGTGCCCCGGCTGCTAGCGCGAGGAGGTCGAGGCGCTTGCGCAGGCCGAGCGGCCCGCTCTAATTGGCCGGCCTCGTGGAGCGGAAGGGGAGGGACCAGACGCCCACCTGCTTCCGGTTCCAGAGGCCATGTTGGAGAGGGGAAACTGAAGCCGCATCTCAGTGCCGTCCCTCACTTTGATTAAGAAGGCTGTAGTTAAAATAAGCTTTCTGGGCTTTCCTAGCCCCAGCTAAAGATGACTCCGCATACCTGTCTGGCTTCCTCTTATTTGCTTATTTTTTTTGAGACGGTGTCTTACTATATAATGCAGGCTGGTCTGGATCTCGCCATCTCCCAGCCTCAGCCTCCCGAGTGCTGGGATTGCATGCATGAGTCATCACGCCCGGCTTCTTCCTTCGAGCCAAGAGGCGTGAACGAGGCGCCAACTTCAGCGGCTTCCGTCATTCCTCTTTTATCCATAGACAATTAAGGAGTGGGCTAGAGCGGCCTGAATCTACGCTCCTAGGGTGAGGGCAATGGTGACGCACGCCGGCTTCTGTCGCGGGTGGGCGTCATCTCGCGAGAAGGGCCGGGAGGGGCGTGGTCTAGTCAGGAGAGGGCGGGGCTCGCGGCCGCCTCCGCCTTCGCCTCCGCCTCCCGGGGGAGGGGGGTCGAGGGAGGGGACTGTTGCTGATCTCTAGACGTTCTGGGTAGTCTGAGGAGAGGATGAGGCGAGCTGTGGCCCGGCTGCCGCTGGGCTCCGGGGGAGAAGGCGCGGCCGTGGCCGCCGCCGCCATCTAAGTCGCGGCGCCAGCGAGGCCCGGCGCGCGCATGGTGCTGGTGCCGCTTGGGTGTTGATCGGCCTGTCCCCTCCCTCTTTTCCCCTCCCCACCCCCCGCGGTGGTCTCCCCTTTCCACCCCAGCCCCAGCAGAGCCATGTCTCGGAGTGGCTCCTGCCCGCACCTGTTGTGGGACGTGAGGAAAAGGTCCCTTGGGCTGGAAGACCCGTCCCGGCTGAGGAGCCGCTACCTGGGTGAGCGGGGGCCCCGGGGCGGTGGCGCTGAGGTCGCCGCCCAGAGGTGGGGGAGGGGGCGCCGCCGGGGCTGTTGGCGGTAGGACAGTGCCTCGGCCGGGGCGCCCCGCAGGCTGGGTGTCAGGTGGGGTGTCGGCGTTCCGCTCCAGCACCTCCTCCAGCTAGGTCTCCTTTGCAAGCTGCCAGGCGCGGCTCAGGCTGGGCTTCCCTCGGGAGAGCCGGGCCGTGGGGAGTGGACACTGGCCTGGGAAGGTGTTGGGGTCGCTTGTGCGCTGAGACTCCGGCGAAGACTTGGTGAACCTTACGGAGATGCCACGTTGAGAGCAAAAGTTGGCGCTTTTGCTCTTCTCTGGAGCTGTCGCCGCTCGACCGAAGAGATCAGGCTGTTCACCTTCGGCTTCCGCAGGGGTTTGGATGTCCCCCGAGATGCTGTTGACCACCCTCGGGGACTTCACAACCCTAGCTGAGTACAAACCTCGCCGAGACCCGGGAGCCTTCCCCACCCCCGCGCTTTCCCGGGTCCAGGCTGCTGTCAGTCCTGTGGACCTCTTTTAGGTGGTGTAGGGTTTCACGTTCCTGTTCCCACCCCTGGAAAACACACTTGGCATTTTCGGTTTCTTAGTTAAGCTTTCTAAAAACAATCTTAAGCACCGAGGGCGCAGTATTTCACGTCGTTCGTTTTGTACCGTAAGTTTTGTGAGTGTGCTGGGTTACTACGCCGGAGTCAACTGAAAAGTCCTGTTTCTTTAGAGTGCCCCCTCCCCCAATTCTGTCATTTCTTTGCCAGGTAAAGGGATTTGTTGCTGTCATCTGTTTTTCACTACAACAAAAATAGAAGGAAATGAAATCTCAGTACAGCCAATACTATTGGTTGTAAATTACTTAAAAGTAGCTTAGGTGTACATTTTTAAGTTCTTTTTTTTATGAATATGTTTTCATTGTAAAAATTCAAATATGAAGAAGCAGAGATCCCCGAGATCGCTCCCATTTCAATTTCATGCCACTGCCCTTGAAATACTTATTTATTGATTATTTTTTTCTAGATAATTTCTTTCTTAAAAGCGCATATATAAATAAAGGTGTATATCTGTGCATACTCTGTATGTGTGAGAAAACTGAATGCGTGGTGCTATAAGCATTGGTTTTCCTCATGCTTTTCTTCACTACATTTTGAGATCTTTTCAGACTTAAATATCGCGTAAAACATTACGTAGTACTTTATTAAGGACTTTAATATTTTAAAATTTTTTTGTCTATTTGTTTTTCTTTTTTGAAACAGTGGGCTCCCTATGTAGCCCAGGCGAGCCTTAACTTTTATCTCAGCCTACTGATGGCTGGGATTACAGTGTGTGTATGTGGGTGATGTGCGTGTACCTGACCTTGTCCCTTTTTCTTTAAATATGTGTGTTTACTCTCACAACTGTGTGCAAACATTTACATATGCTGCGGTAATTACCAAGAGTGCTTGTTTTTAATATTTGTAAAACCCTTTAAAAATTCTTGACCTAAAAAAGGTGTGCAAATTTCTTTTAAAATTTAATTTGTCTAGAAAGGACAGATTTTTACTTTAATAAAGCAAATGCTAACAATTTGTATGAGTGAATTTATAATTTGGTCTTTTATTTCAATTAGTTGGGCAGTTCTAAGTGTTTAGTTTTTTATTTTTAGTATTTCTGATTGAGTTCAGCTGTGTATAATAAAGTTGAGGAAGCTACAGTTGCAGTGCTTTCAAGATGTCTAAGCAGGTTATTAGGCTCTTGCCACAAAGCCTTGAGTTTGATCCCCAGGACCTCACATGTTACAAAGAAAGAACTGACTCCTGAAAGTTGCCCCTCCCCCAACAAGTAGGCAAAATGTATTCAAAAGTTAAAAACTTTTGAATCTGGTCTCCAGTGGAGATGGGATTTGTGTTAGGTTCGGCTAGATTGAAATTTAAGACTCCACTGATTATTAGGAAGCCTGAGTCACAGACTCTCCAATATCCTAGTGCACATGTAGGAAGCTCTTTATCTCAGACAGTCTCTATGTGTATAATTGGGGGAGGAGAGGTGGACTTTGAGACAGTGCTGCACTGTAGCCCAGCCTGACCTCTAACTCTTGATCCTCCTGCCTTACTCTCCTACATTCTGGGATTACTGGCGAATGCCACCATGTTTAGCTTTAAGTGACTTAAGTATAACAGTGATGCATACTTTATGTTAATACTTTGAAAGATTTTAGCTGGGTTAGTTGGAGAATCCCAGCATGTCCAAGATAAAAGGGGAAGGATCAGGTGTTCAAGGCCGTCTTTGAAATACAAACTACAATCAATCTAATTAATACCTCTCACCTAATAAGTTTCTCAGTGTGTGCATGAGTGCATGTGGGGGCTGGTGGATAGCCCTTTTAAAGTGCTCTTATAATACCCTCCCCCCTTTTCTTGAGGAAGGAGGCTTGCTGAGAGATTGACGGATATTAAGTGAAACTCTATCTCAAAAGGGGGGGGGGCTTTTAAATCCCAAGTCCAAAGAACTTAGAAAGTATATTGATTTCTTAAAGATGGGAAGTTTTGAACATTGTAATTATTTAGGATATTGTAGTTTGCATTTTCTCCTAATAGATTTTCATTATTTGTATTCCTAACAATAAATTACTGCCAAGTAACATTAAAACTGGAATGTTAGCCGGTGGTGGTGGCAGAGGCTCCAAAGCTACAGAAAAGCCCTGTCTCGTCTCGAAAAACCAAAAAAAAAAAAAAACCCAAAACACAAAAAACTAATGTTAGCTTTTATAGAGGTTTGACACTAAAGAAACAAAACACAAAGGTTCCACTTCCTCAGGAGCTAAGCAAGGAGAGAAAACTGTGCTACAGAGTAATCTAAAGGCAAAATTGCAAAATTAGCCGCTTTTATAGATAATGGCTCTAAGGTATTCTTACACCAGGCAAACAGGATTGCTATCTTTACTGCCTGATCTTAAGTGCTTGAAGAAGAGATTGGGGTTGTAGCTCAGCTGATAGAGTGCTTGCCTAGCATGCAGGAAGCCCTGGGTTCCATTCCTTGCACCACATAACTGGGTGTGGAGGTGTCATCTTGTAATCCTAGCACTCTGGAGGTGGAGGCAGAAGAATAAAGAGCTCAAGACCTTCCCGGAATTCATGAGACCCTTTCTGAAAAATAAAAACAATTTAAAAACATTTACCTGGCTATGGTGGCTTATGCCTCTAGCACTTTGGGAGTTAGAGCAGGAGGATTAAGGAGTTTCAGGCCAGCTTGGCCTACAATAGACACCCTTTAAAAAAAAACCAACAAAAAGGGTAGGATGGAGTAGGCTGGAGAGATGGTTCAGTGCTTGCTGTATAAGCAAAGGACCAAATTTGGGTTCCAGCACCTCTGTAAAAAGCTGGGGTAGGAGATGGAGACAGGTTTGCTGGCAGTCATATCAACCTACTAAATAGCTTCAGCTTCAGGAAGTGGAATAAAGGGAGAGAGAGCGAGAGCTCTTGATGCCCTCTGGTGCACCCGTACATACAGATAGGCATATATGTATATACTACATACACAAGTCAGGTATGGTGTTTACACTTGTAATCCCAGCATTTGAAGACTATAAGTTCTAGGTCAGCCTGGCCTATATAGTAAGCTCCGTGGTAGTCAGGAGTAAAATGAGACCCCATCTGGTAAAAACCAAAATTGACCCAGTAAGACGTCTGGGGGAGTAAAGGTACTTGTTGTCAAGCCTTGACATCCTGAGTTAGATTCCGGGGACTGACACAGTAGGAGAGAACTGCCTCCCAAAGTTGTCCTCTGACCCGCACACATCCCTTACCCCAAATATAATGTGGGTTTTTTGATTGTGTTTTCGAAGATGCTTTTCTAAACTGTTTACCTATAATCCCAATCAATGGGAGCAAGAGGCAGCAGGGGACTGTTTAAGGCCAGCTTGAGGTACATAGAGAAAATACAAAGAAAGCTAAAACACATCATTTCACCCAAAATTCTTTTTTAAACAATGGTGAGACTTTACAAAGACATTTCACTTACACCCTGGAAAGAACAAGGTAGGTTTTATTTTTAATTATTATTTGTAGACACAAGCCCTCACTTCTTGGGTGAGATTGCTATGTTGTATAATGTGGTTAGCTTTATTGTTCATCATAATTGCACCGAACCACAGTTCCACTTGGTGTATGGGCTCCAGCTGTCCTTGTTTGCCTTAGTTACTCTTCCTAATTTAGCCTTTTTTTTTTTAAGATTTAAAGATTTATTTTATGCCCATGAATGTTTTTCCTGTATATGTGTGTATGTTCACCACATTTGTGCCTGATGTTTTGGAGGTAAGAAGAGAGTGTATAGAACTGGAGTTAAGGATAGCTATGAATCACCATGTAGGTTCTGGGAATGAAATCTAACTCTTCTGCAAAAGCAACAAATGCTCTTAACTGCTGGACCATCTCTTCAGCTCTAAATTTAGCCTTTTGGAAGGAGGTATATAGAAATATATTGCTTCAGTTTGTGTTTCTCTAATGGCTAAGGATATTAAATATCCTTTTGTTTTCTTTTACATCCATGTACGTTGGTTAAATGTGAAGATTACCTTTTAAATATTTTATTTATACATTTTTACATATATGTATGTGTATCTGACTGTTTTGGTACAAGTCCTTAACCAAATAGATTAAAAATTTTATTTTATTTATTTTTGAGACATTCTCACTATATGTAGCTGTGGTTGGCCTGAAACTTAGTATGTGTGCCAAGTTGACCTCAGATTCACTGAGTCCCCCCTGCTTGTAGACAGAAGTTTCTCTTCTGCCTGGTCCTGCAACCCTTCAGTCCCAAATAAAAGCATGGGTTTATATTAATTATAAACTGTTTGGCCTATTGCTCAGGTTTATTACTAACTAGCTTTTACAACTTAAATTAACCCATCATTCTTACCTATATTTAGCCATTTGGCTTGGTACCTTTCCTTAGTGAGGCATTCTCATCTTACTTCCTCTATCTCTGGCTTGTGGCTTTGTTACTACATTTCTTCTTCCCCAGATTCTCCTAGTCTGGTTGCCCTGCCTATATTTCCTGCCTGGCTACTGACCAATCAGCGTTTTATTAAACTAATATAGGTGACAAATTTTTGCAGTGTACAAGAGCATTATCCCACAGCACCTGCCTCTGCCTCCTGAGTATTTAAGTCAAATAGGTTTTTTTATACATATTTTCCCCATTTGTCTTGTGTTTTTTTCCCATTACTTTTAAATTTTATTTTATTTTATTTAAGACAGCATCTCCTCCCTTATATAGACCAGGCTGATCTGGAAATATTTCAAAATGCTGAGGTTATAGATGTATTGCCACCCATGCCTGGTAGTGCCTTTTTCTTAAGTTCTCCTTCCCTTTTTTCCTCTCCTGACCTCTCCCTGTCCCCCTCCTTTCTGTTCTCTCTCCCCCCTGTCCCTCTTTCCGATCTTCCCCTCTTGCCCTACTTCTCCCTCTACTCTTCTGTTCTTTACCTGCTCCCTTTCCCCCCCTTATTTCTTGAGACAGGGCCTCATGTAATCCAAAGTGGCTTTGAATTAGCTTTATATCCAAGGATGGTCTTGAATTATTTACACATCCGTCTTTTAACAATGTTTTCTGAATGTTGTTCTTAACAGTATTTGCAGTTAATAGTTTTTGAAACTTTTGTGTTCTGTTTAAGAATCTTTACATAATTCAAGGTCACAAAATTTTTTGCTGTTTTCTTCCCCCTTGTAGGTTTTATGTTTTATCTTTTACATTTACACTAAGAACAATTTAGAGCTTACTTTTATGTGTGCTGTGAGGTGGATCAAGTTTCATTTCTTTGCTTATGAATGTAAAATTGATCTACCACTCTTTTTGAAAAGATTTTCCCTTTTGTTGAAAATCAATTAACCATATATGTTCAAGTCAATTTCCCTACCACATTCATTGATTAAAGTTTCTGTCTCTGTGCCAGCACTTTATTGTTTAATTGGCTTAGTGTGTGATAGGAGATGAACTGGATGGAGAACGGAATGAAAGGGCCGTTTGTAGCTGACTGCTTCCATGGCACCTTTTGGGAAATAATGCATAGTTCCTGTTCCCTTGCTGTGAAGAGGAATCATGATCATCTGGTTGGAAGCAGACATGCATGGTGCTGTAGCTGAGAGCTTCGCATCCTGGCAGTAGGCAGAGGGAGAAAGAGAGAGAGGAAGGAAGAGAAGGGGGAAAGGAGGGATGGGAGAAGAAGGGAGGGGAGGGGAGGGAGTGGAGAGACTGGGCTTGGTGTAGGCTTTTTAAACCTCAAGGTCCTCCCACAGTGACTTACTTCCTTCACAAGGCCATATCCATTCCAACAAGGCCACACCTCTTAACCCAAACACTTCCACTTTCTGATGACTAAACATTAAAATATATCAGCATATGGAGGCTATTGTCATTCAAACCACCATCATAACTATATCAGGTTCCTCTGGTAAAAGTGGCATGTTCTTTGGCCCATAAGATCTTCTCTGGTGCAAAAAGTGGCCCCAAGTTTATAAGCCTCTTTGATGCATGACTATTAACATCCTCTGGTACAATAGCCTGGTTGATCTATAAATTTACAAAAGGTTTAGTTACAGTTGATAATACTTGTGTGGATAACAGGAGCTTCTCTTGCACAAGCAAGGCCAAGACCTTTTTTAATAAGGGGGAAAATCCCATTTTGCAGTCCCAAGAGGAAGGAGAAAAGAACGTGGTATACCTAAAGACATAAGATGTAGAGGAATATCTCTCACCTTAATGAGAATTATACCTGTGTCCCAGTAACATCTGTCTGGGGGTATAGTTGCTTACAGACCCTTGATGTAAAGCCTGCCCGCTTTCTGAGGTCTGACTTTGGCATTTTCATTCTCAGAAGATCTCCATCTACATACATCCTCCACCACCCCCATGTGACTGCTGCAGACAACCATTGCTGAGCCTGTCTGCTTTCTTGATAGCTAATTCAGAAAGTATAATTTTCCTTTTTCTCCTCTTTCATTTCCTGGCAGCTGCTGCAATCTCCAGCTTGCTTGCCCCATTTTTATTTCTCAAATTCCAGTACAATTGTCTTTCATTTTTCTTCTGTCAGTGTAAGACAAAGCTCTAACTCAAAGGGTAAAATATTGTTTATTTTGGGCCAAATACAAGTGACTCTGTCCTGGGAACACAGATTCAAGTTGCCCTGAATAACATGTTCCAATGTAGATGTTCCAGTATAGAAGCAGTTATATGAACTCTGGAAATAAATAAAAGGAGTTGGAAGTCAGAGCATTTTCCAAATTCACTGGTAGGAACAAAAGGTGGATGGATCATTGCAAAGGGAGAAACTGTAGGTATTAGATGTTATCCGATAACATTATTAGCTTTGGGGTTGCTGGAAACTAGTTTGTTAAGCTTGTGCATTCCAAAGGTTTTGCCTGATGGCTGCAAGGATGTAGGTCAGGCAGAGGTAGGCATTGAGTTCCTGAAAAGGGGTTAAATATAGGGTAAGATAATTAGACTCTGTGTCTGCAGCATTCCAACCTTCCATAATCAGGACATTCTAATCAGTCAGCTTTGTAGAATCCTTTTACATAGATGTGGCCTCCCCACACACTACGGGGAGCTTCATTTAATGCCTAGGAATCTGTTGTTCAATTCTTTATAAGACTAAGGACCTACTAAAGGGATCCTATATCTTCTAGTGACACATGGTACTTCATACGGGCCCTTCTCTCTTTTCAAAATTGCCCAGGCTGTTCTGAGCTCTTTCCCTTTCCATATACAATTTGAAAATGACTTCTCTGTCCTGGCTCATGGTGCACATTGGTAATCCCAGCTTTTTGGAGGAAGAGACAGGAAGGATTGCTGCAAGTTTGAGATCCTCCTGGTCTACAAAGTAGATTCCAGGTCATTTGGGGGTACATAGCAAAGCCTGGTCTCAAAAACTATCATCATCATCAACAAAATCATAGCTTGTCAGTTTCTCAAAAACAACAGCAACAAACTTGATGAGTTTTTTGTTTGTTTTTGTTTTTCTTTTTTTTTTTTAGATTATTTATTATGTATACAATGGTCTGCCTGCATGTGTTCCTGCAAACAGAAGTTGGCACCAGATCTTATTACCGGTGGTTGTCAGCCACCATATGGTTGCTGGGAATTGAATTCAGGACCTCTGGAAGAGCAGTCAAGGCACTTAACCACTGAGCCATCTCTCCAGTCCCTGTTTTGTTTTTTGAGACAGGTTTTTGAGACTGTATTCTTGGCTGTCCTAGAACTAACACTATAGACCAGGCTGGCCTCAAACTCAAGTGATCCATCTGCCTATCCCTCCCAAATGCTGGGATTAAAGGTGTTTAAATGTGTTTCTTAATTTTTTAAAAGATTTATTTTATTTTATGTGAATGAATATATTTTGTCTTTATGTGCATATGTGTACCATGGCATGCCTCGTGTCCATGGCGATCTTTTCTGATTGAATGTCCTGGAACTGGAGTTCCAGAGGTGATGAGTGAGTGCTAGGAACTGAAACCATGCCCTCTGCAAAAGCAAGAAGTGCTTGAAACCACTGAACCATCTCTCTAGCTCCCATTAGAAAAGATTGTCAGGGGTTAGATATATGGATCTGTGGTAGAGCACTTGTCTAGCATGTACAAGTCTCTGGGTTCAAGCCCCATTCCTACAAAAAAAAAAAAAAAGGATCTTTGAGGGGGGTGTGCACGAAAGCTTGGATAGCATGAAATGGAGCCCTGGGTTGAATCCCCAACAAAACAAAACAAAATCTACTGAATCAAATTATCCTTTTTATATTGTTACAAACCTTATGATCTGAGTGTAGTCCTCAGACCTCACATAGAAGTAGGAAGAGAGAACAACTCTCTCAAGTCATCATCTGACCTCAATATGAACACCAAGGCATAGACCTGCATAGGCATAGACCTATTTATCAGTAATTTCATTAAATTGGGTTTTTGAATTGATATGAACAAGTATTCAATTCCTAGACTTCTATTGTTCTGGTAAATTATCCTTTTTAGATTGTTAAGTTTCAGTGAGTTTTAGGCCGTTGTTCATAGATGTTAGGTTATAGTATTTAAATGTACTTAGTTCTGATACTAGAATGATGTTGGCTCCTTGAGTGGGATATGTTGAGAGGAGAGCGGGTCCCTTTGTTTGTCCCAGTTGCCCTGCTAGCTTACACCCAAAATAATCACACAGAAATTGTATTAATGAAATCACTGCCTGGCCCATTATCTCTAGCCTCTTATTGGCTAACCCTCACATCTTGATTTAACCCATTTCTAATAATCTGTATGTCACCACGAGGTCATGGCTTACCAGGAAAGATTTAACATGTCTGACCTGGTGTCTCCAGGGCAGCTCTCTCTGACTCTGCTTTCCTTCTCCCAGAATTCAGTTCTGTCTTTTCTGCCTACCTAAGTTCTGCCCTATCAGGCCAACGCAGTTTCTTTATTAATTAACCAATGAAAGCAACACACAAACAGAAGGACCTCCTACACCAGGGATATGTTCTAGTTTTCTGAATTTATGTAAGGTTGAAAGTACTTTGTCCTTTAATCATTGAAGCCATCTGGGTCTGGCTTTTTTTTTTTAAGTTTAAAAAAGCTTTATATTTTAAGAAAATAATTGACTCATATGCAGGTATAAGAAATAATAGGACATTTGGTACTGGAGAGATGACTCAGTGGTCGAAGGTGCTGAGGGCTCTTTCAGAGGACCCAGCTTCAGTTCTGTACACCCACATGGTGACTCAAACCATCTCTAACAACAGTTGGAGAGGATTTAATGCCTTCTTTTGGCCTCTGCTGGCATCAGACAGACCAAAATACCAATTTTTAAAATACCAATTTTTAAAAATATTAAAAGTTAAATAATAGAAAGCTGTATACCTTATACCTTTCAACCAGAACCCCAATGGTAATTTCTTTTTGAAATATAATAATCAGGAAACTAACAGAGAATTCACATTCCTTGTTTATGTTTTTGTAATGTTACATGGATTCATTTGTATGTGTGCAGTGTAGTCTAGTATTTATTTTGACAAATTAATGTTAATTTAGCTCACTAATGGATTAATGTGGTTAAAATATAAAATTCTGTCACAAGTATCTTTTGTGCTACCCTTTTTATTCCCTCCCTTCATCATTGTAACCCTGACAACTACAATTCTGTTTTCCACATGTACAGTTTTGTCACCTCACGGATGTTATGTGTTGGTTATTGTACATGACTGTATCTAAACTTCCTAGGAGAATAAAGCAGCAGGATCATTTAAGCCCACAAGTTTGAGAGCAACTGGGGCAAATAAGGATACACCCTTCTCAAAAAAAAGCATGTTATATAGATATGTATGCGTGTCACCTTATAAAGGATAACATTTAGCATTTTCAGATTGAATTTTTGACTTGGCATAATTGCCTTGAAATGAATGTAAATTGTGTACAGTAACACTTTATTCCTTTTTATCGGTGAGTAGTGGTCCACAGTGTGGATGTTTATCCGCTCACCTGTTTTTAGATAGTTGGGTTCTTTCTAATTTGTGGTTAAGAACAAAGCTATTGTTAAGGTCTTCTGTGTACAGATTTTTGTATGAATGTAAGATTTTGTTTGGGAGCCAGATGGTGATGGCGCACACCTTTAATCGTAGTACTCGGGAGGCAGAGGCAGGCGGATCTCTGTGAGTTTGAGGCCAGCCTGGTCTACAGAGCTAGTGCCAGGACAGGCTCCAAAGCTGCACAGAGAAACCTTGTCTAGAGAAAAAAGATTTCTTTTTGTTTTGGCTTTGTGGTAAGCATGTTGATTAATTTTTAAGAAGCTGCCATGCTCTTTTGCAGTGACATTTACTATTCACATCAGCCACATATTGGTGATGTAATTTCTTCATATCTTCTCCAGCATTTGATGATATCATTGTTTTAACCATTTCAATTGGTATGTAGCGCTGTTTCTCTTGTTGGTTTTGATTGGTATTTCCCTAGTGACTCATAAAGTTCTATGTCTTTTCCTATAATATTTGCCTTCAGTATATTTTTTAGTGAAGTGTTTGAGTATATTTTCCAGTTGGATTACTATTTTTTCAAATGTTGAGCCCCCCCACGCAGAAAAATTTCACAGGTTTATTTATAGTTGCTACAAAGTTGAACTGTTGAAACTTGTTCACTGAAATATGCTGATTTCTATTTAATGCTTTATATCTCACATTTGTATTAAAACTTCACATACAAAAGAAAATGGAAAAAATCTGCTAATAATTGATTTCTGTTCCCTATTTTTTCTACTCACAATCAAATATCTAGGTATGTTTTATCCGATGGGGGTGAGTCTAATACTGATAACAGGAAGAAAAGGGAAAAAATTCAATCTGTAATATTTTCTATCGCAGTGAATTTTTTCCCCTTAACAGTGTTTTGCCTTTATATATGTATGTGCTTTGTGTACATACGTGGTGCCTCTGCAGGCCAGAAAAGGAAGCTGGTTTCCTTGGGATTAGAGTTATAGATGGTCATAAACTACCATGGAGGTGCTAGGAACCAAACTTTGGCCCTTTGGAAGGATAAGAGATCTTAATGACTGAGGCATCTTTCTAGCCTGAGTGGATTCTTTTTTGAAAATATAAATTTCATGGCCAGGCATGGTAGCACACAGCTTTAATTCCAGCACTTGGGAGGCAGAGGCAGGAAGATCTCTGTCAGTTTGAGGCCAACTTGGTCCACATAGTCAGAGCTACACGGTGAGACCCTATCTCAAAAAAAAAGAAAAGAAAAGAAAGAAAGAAAAAGTATGTGTGTGATGTGTGTATGAGCAATGGCATGTGTACAGAAATCAAAGGACAATTTTCAGCAGTTAGTTCTTGTCTTTTGCCTGTTAGGTTTCAGGGATTCAAATAAGGCTGCTAATCTTGGGATCTAGTGCTTTTACCAGTGAAGCTGTTTCCCAACCCCCATAATAGATTCTCAAGCACATTCTCGATATATGCAATGCACTAGATGCTATCTTTAGTTACATTTGACTTGAATAGCATGACAAGTTGATGACTTTAAAAAAGCTAGTGAGATAGGCCTCCTTTGCTTCCTGTAAAGCACTGGTGGTTGTGTGTTGGAAATATAGTTGTGTTTTGAAGTCCTGGGTGATTTTTTTTTACCCCGGAGCTTTGGACTTAGGAACTTTTGGTGGCACCTAGTTTTACAGAATGCTGTCTTAGGCCTGAAATGATGAAGTTTACTTACTCCTGCTGTAGAGAGCAATTGTTGTTCTCTGTGTGCTTTGTCTCTGGTGGGTTTGTAAGCTGTGTGCTTTGTGCACACCATGATATAAACCTTATTTATCTACTTTGTTTTGGAGCAAGAGCCAGACCTGACCATAGTGTTAGAGAACAGCAGCAGCAACCTCGAGGTTGAATTTTTAAAATTCTTTATGTGTTTTTAGATACTGGTCCCGGTTACATACACCTTCCTCCTCCCCCCCCTTTTTTCCCCCTTTGTTGCCTATCTTTTATTGTCCTAGGGGCTTTCATGGTGCAAAGGTTTTTAACTTTGGGATTTCCAATTTATCATTGTTTTTCCTTTTATGGATTGTGCTTTCGTATTATGTCATAGAGAACCCATCACTATTAGTGATCATGAAGTTTTTTTATTACTGAGTTTTTCCCTAAAATTTTACAGTTTTGTATGTAAGTCTAGGTTTCATCGAGTTAATTTTGCATGTGGTCTAAAGTTTAAAAAATAATTTTTGTTTTATGGGTAACCACTTACTCAAATAATTGAAAAGATCGTTTTTCCTTCATGAAATGTATCTAATTCTTACATTTTGGCTTTGTTTGTTCTACTGTCCCTCTGAGAATATGATAATGTCTTATTTCTATAGTCACACAGTGTGCTTTAACATCGGGATTTAGTAAGTTCCCTTTTCTTCAAAATCATTTGTTAGTACTGTCTAGGCTTTAGGCCTTTCCACGTGACTTTTAGCCCAGAGAAGCCGAATAACTAGCTGAACCCAAAGAAAGCATACACAGAACCTCCTGGAAGTTGGAAGCAAACAAGATCATCAAGCAAAAGTTGGAAGCCAGGGGGCAGGGATAGAGGTGGGAGGTAGGGGAGCAGGGGAAGGGGAGAGGGGGAAGGAGAAGGGAGAAGGACTGGGGAGAGCTTGGGGGAGTGGGAGGGTG
>PVIU01021563.1:0-31341 GCA_004026605.1 Ondatra zibethicus
TCATTTTGTTAGTTTTGTCCACCTTTTGGTTACTCCAGATAAATTTTTATCATTTTTTTATGTTTTTAAGAAAGCAATTCTTCGTTTCATTAATTTCTAAATGTAATATATCTAAGTTACTATTTTGTTTGTTTCTCTTCTTCAATATTTTTTATTGCTCCTTACTTTGGTTTGAAGTCTCTCTTTTCTCCTACCTTGAGCGACTTCACTGAGCTGTTTACTCGACATGTTTTGTTGCGTTTGTTGTTGGTAGTTGTTCAGATTTTGTTGTTTTGAAACAAATGCTCGCTTTATGTTCTCCATGCCAACTTGTACTTCTTCTTCTTCATCCTTCCAACTGTTGAATACCTCTAAACCATGAAAATAATCTTATTTTTCCTTATTTTTATAAGCTCTTTGAAAATTTCCTTCAATTATTTTCATCATGTTTATTCACTCCTTTCTCCCAAATCCTTTCAGACCCACGTTACCTTCCCAATCTACTAAATTTTGTGTCCTCAAAACACATTCACACACACACACATACACACACACACACATACACATACAGATACAAAAATCCCTCATCTTTTGGCCATTTATAAAATTTTAATAGCAACCCCTGGGAATGAGACTTCATACCATGTTATATAATCATTTTTATAGAACTAATCATTTTTATAGAAAATTTTATGGTTGCAAAAGCTGGAATGTATTTCTTGGGGTAAATGTGATCCTCTGTTTCCTCGAATGTATATTGTATACCTTTATATCTTTTTTGTTGTAACTGTTTCTTGTGCTGTTTGCTTTCTAGCAAGATAAAAGTTTGTCTTTCCAAAGAATAGCTATGAAGCTTATAATTAATTAGGTCCGTGGTGCACAACTGATAAGTTAGGTATTTTCTTCAAACGTCATGGACCACTGTGTCCCTCCTTCTATCAACAAGTTCTGCATAGGATTTTGGCTATACTTTTAATATTATAAAAATTTAGAAGTTCATCTTAGCTTCCAATTCCATAGACAGGACCTTAATTAGTACTCAGCTGAAAAATCAGGGACAGCCTGTGTCTTTCCTTGGTGTGGTATGGGCAGCAGACACTTCAACCCTCAAGTGTCTTAAGAGTGTCTCAAAATTGGCAATGGACATCTTCCCTCCAGATCTTCCTTTGAGGTTTGATCAGATTCTTGTCTGTTCTCGCTTATATAGTAGTTTAGACAGGTGTATTACTAAATATTGGCTTTTTACTGTGGTCAAGGGATAGAGCTTTAAATATACAGTCTGTTTTAGGTCTAAAAGAGGTATGGATGTTATGGTCACGTCAATCATGCCTAATGATATTGACCTAAAGGTTTCCAGTTAATTCTAAGACAGGTACAACAGTGAGAACAGTCTCTGTAGGAGAAAAATTTGTTGTAGAGAAACTGATTTATCCTTCTAGTAAGTATACCATTTTTCAAAGCTTCCTGGGCCACAAAGATGCTATGTGTGAATGTCAAGTTCAAAGTCAAGAATGCAACTAGTTTGAAGTACAGTGCCACATGCCTTGCTGTTAGCTTGAAGAGCTTTTATATATTACACATGTTTTTCATAGACTTTGTAGATATCACAATTATGAAAAATTTGATATTGATAATTTTTATGGATCAAAAACATAATCCTTTCTCTGGCATTTCTTATTACTATCAAAAGTAATATATTTTACTTTTCTGAGTTTTTTTGTAGTTTATTTGTAGTGAACAATAAAGTAGATCAATACAGTTCTCACAGTAACATGCCTGACTTAAAAATTAAATGAAATTTAAGAAATGTAACCTCCATATATCTTATATTTTTAAACTTTCTTCTCAATTTAAATATGAAATAATTTCTTTTGGATATGTCTGAGGGTGTGTCCACATGTGCCAGGGCCCAAATGGGTTTGAACATATTTAGGGTTGGAGAATAGCTTTGCATCTGTGAGTTCTCTTTCTCCACCATGTCCTCTGGGAACCCAACTCAGGACATTAGACTTGGAGACATGTGTCTTGATCTATCCATACATCTTACTAGACCTTACACTTGACTTCTATAAGTTAATATATATTAGCAGTTTATATAACTTTTTGAAGCCAGGGGAACTCTAACTATAACTTAAACTATTTGGAAATTTAAAATTATCCTTGCTATAATTCATTCCATTTTTCTAAACCTTTAAGATGAAAGCATTTACTTAGGGTTTTGTTTTTATTTCTGTAACTCTTGTCTTCAATGAGTTGTTCCTAGGTATTTTTTTTTTCTGAAATGTATTAGGTAAACTGACCCAACTATCAAAAGTTTGAAAACACTGAAATGCCATGACAATACATGTGTAATATATTGTAAACCTTGCAAAATGAACTATCTGAAATCTTCAGGCTTTTTTGCTCTGAGGTTAAAGTCTGAAATCAAACCAGAACCAGAGAAAAATCACTAATATAATTGTGCAGAATAAAGGATATATAATAACTCTGGTAATTTCTATAAATTGGTAATTCAGAGATCCTATCAACATGATTTATAGTGGTATGCTTTTCAGATAATACTCACACATACTTTAGAAATAATTGAACAACTACAATTACAATGATTATGGGTTGAGGAATTTAAGCGGAAGACCAACATAACATTCAAGGTGAATAAAAGTTCATTCTTAGACATATAGTAAGACCCTGGCTAAAAAACCTAAAGCAAGCTAACAAAAAAGAAAGAGAAGTGTGTGTGTTTCTCTCTTCTCTCTCTCTCTCTTTCTCTCTCTCTCTCTCTCTCTCTCTCTGTGTGTGTGTGTGTGTGTGTGTGTGTGTAAATTCTTAAATATTTGTGAAGGTGAAACAGTATGAAATTACCCGAAAGAAACTTAAAGTATAGGTGATTTGGGTGGAAGTTTTCCATTTAACTGTTTAAAATTTAAGGCAATTCAGTCAAATTGGTATAGAATAAGCTATGTTTCTGGATGGTGTATCATGGTGCAGATAATAAGAAAAAATACTTATAAATAATGTTAACTGAAATATTTTCCAGAAATGTTTCAGCATAATATGGAGGAGCATAGACAAATAAGATGTACTTTTTAAAAAGTAGGGTATATAAAGGATTTATTAACAATGATATTTTACCAAAACACCTAGCTAAATATGTCAAAGAAGGATGTTCATAAAACTCATGTTCACAAAAGGTGAAGTGTAAAAATTAATATATTTTTAATTTTATTGCACTGACTCTGAAGGCAAGCTGCAGTGCCTTAGAAAAGCAAACATACACTTTATTACTTTAGCGTTCTCATTCACTTTTCTGAATTAGCTGCAAATCTCAAACAATTAAATACATATTCTCTGTGCCATTTGTGACATGAAGAATGTATGATAGTAGTGGGAAATATTGCCAGAATAGTTTTCCATGTGTGTCTCTGTTTTCTTATGAGATTACTCCTGATGGACAAATCCTGATCCTGTGTTCCATATTCAAAATTTTAATCATCTGAGATTGAGATAAAGATTTTGAGTTATGAGCTATGGCACTTTTGGTTAGGAAACTGCTTATGATTGGAGGAATATTTCAGATATGATCAGATGAGTTTATGCCTTAAAAAGTAGTGTAGTGTTACATAGTTTCAATGCTCTGTGTACCTAAAAACCTTCCTTCCCCTCACATCTCTTGTTATAATGGAGAGTTATGATGTGAAAAAGAGACCAAAAAGCTTGAAGTTCACCTTTGTGATTTGTTGTGTTGAGTAGAAAATAAGTATAAATTCTCTGGTAAGATATGAAACAATAGACACAAGGATTTATCAAGAGAATACTGATTGTGCAGGAACACCCTTAAGAAACACATGAATTAAATAACACAAAACAGGTACTTATTTTTAAAATGTATCTTGTAAAATATACCAAATGCATATAAAAATTCAAAGTTGTTCATATGCCTAGAAAATATATAGAAAAGGAAACAGTTAATAGCAGGGTAAACCCCAATGTCACTGATGGGTAGTTTTCATTTTTAATTCTTGAAATTATATTTGTGATTTTAAATTACTTTATTCAAAATGTTTAACTTTAAAAATAATTTTTTATGTAAAGTGTGTGCTTATTCTAACAAAATAAAAATTAAAAATGAAGAATATAGAAAAGGGAGGACTCTAAAAACAGGTACATCTTATATTTGCCTAAAGAAAGAAGTTTGCAATGTATGAATCAGCAGCCCCTTAACAAATGAGCAAACAAAATGAGTGTGCTATTTTAAAACATATGCCCTTTGTCTAAAATCATCAGGGTCATGGAGCTTGAGAATATATAAAACAGCCTATAGATCAGATTGTTGCTGAAGGGATTCATGCTTGCAATTCGTTATGAAGTTCAAATTGGATGCTGTTCAGGCAGAAAACTAATAGAAATGGCTGATAGCTAATTAACCTTAGGCTTCAAAGTAATTGCTGTGCAGGAAACAATTTGAGAGAGACCTTTTAATATTTATTTATTTATTTGTTTGCTTTTGAAAATCATAAAATACCCTGTTTGACTTTTGATGAATGAGCAAAAATATATGAATATAGGCAAGTATTGACTTTTTAAGCTTCTCTCCAATCTAAATTCTTGGTAAGCTTTTAAAAAAGCAAAAGATAACAAGAATTTTATCATTCATTTTGCAGCATTAGCACTAGGCTAAGTACAGAACTTTTAGAGGCAGACTTCCAAACTAAGTAAGAATCAAAGAGTTTTGTATTTATCCATGAGACACCTTCTTAGGAGTAGACCCATTACAGGCAGCTAATCTAGTGCAAGTGGCTATTGTGGGGTGTTCTGACTCACTAAGCAACTGCAAGCTGTTGCTGTGATTTGAGGAACAGTATGGATTACAGACAGAAGTTGCTGTCCTGCCCAATCCCACAGCCATTCAGTCCCAACAAAACACATGGAGGCTTATATTAATTATATACTGGTTGACCTATTAGCTCAGACTTATTATGAACTTAAATTAACCCATAATTCTTATCTATGTTTAGCCACTATGTTTAGTAAGATTGGAACCTTACTCAGTGAGGCATTTTCATCTTGTTTCCTCCATGTTTGGTTGGTGACTGCAGACTGAGCCTTTCCTCTTCCCAGAATTCTCCTAGTCTGGTGACCCGCCTACACTTCCTGCCTGGCTACTGGCCAATCAGCATTTTATTAAACCAATACAAGTGACAAATCTTTACAGGGCACAAGGCCATTATACCACAGCACTTAACTTTTGAACTTAGTCTCTGTCTGTCCCAGTCTCCAACTGTGCCTTCTTAATTTCTGTTCATGGTTCTGCGATAAAAATGTCTCTATCAGTATATTCAAACAAATGAGTTTGCTAAAAATGCAGTACTTTGTCAAATTATCTCTGGGTCCTTGTGGACTTTGACCTCCCACAAAATTAGTATAAAACTAATATCATTGATACCAAATGCTTAGGTTTAATTTATTATATAAGTTTAACACCCTAGTTAATTTAGGATTATCTTAAAATCAACCAAGCACTGTTATAAAAATTAAAGCAGTTGTATAGAGTTTACTTCAGAAATCCTTCTCTTCTAGTTAGATGAGCAGGTTCCCTCAAAACACAATATAGATATAACTGAGTACATATATTCAAAGTGTGCGATGTCAAAAAGATGGATTTAAATTTTTCAGACCCATTGTGCTTTGTATAATTAATTTTAAATATTGTTTATTTCTTCCCAGAATTAGAATGAAAAGAATGTGAATAAAACTAACATGTTTGGGAATTTTATTTGTTAGATCACAATGGAAAAAAGCAACCTAGTGGATGATTTTATCAACTCCTTTTTGATTATTAAATTTAATCTGATAAATTATAATCCTACTATTTGTTATTCACATTATGTATCAAATGTTTCATAAATATGTCACATCCATATTTATGGAATCTACATAAATCTTAAAATGTCATTTAAAATTTGTCAATAGCTCTTATAGAAAACCAAGAATTTTCAAAAACTGTCTACTGGTTTTTGTTTTGTATTCTATAACAATGACAATTTATTTATCTTTTGTTGCAGGTTTTATTTATACATGTGGTGGTACTTTAAAAGGACTTAATGGCACCATAGAAAGCCCTGGTTTTCCATATGGATATCCAAATGGTGCGAACTGTACATGGGTAATAATAGCAGAAGAACGAAATAGAATACAAATTGTTTTTCAGTCATTTGCGCTAGAAGAGGAATACGACTACTTATCCTTATATGATGGACACCCTCACCCTACAAACTTTAGGACAAGGTCAGTAAAATTTCAGTGGAACATTAAAGGTAAACTGTATCATGGAATAACTTGTTTCAAAGAAAATGTATATCATATTGCTTGTTATAATAAACTCATATGGAATAAGTAAGTATTCTTAATTTGAAAATATACAATAAAATGATAAAATTTTCTCCATAGGTCTGACTTCCTAATACTAATAATTATTACATCTCCAGAGATAAAAACAAATTTAATGTGATCGTTTAAAATAGTTATGGTGTTTGGGGTTTTAGTTAATTATTTTGAGACTTTATTTATTGTGTTCATAACTTGGGGCAAAGTAAAATTATACTATAAAAGGTGTCTTGAAGAGGTATGTGTCAAACTGAATATGCAGTGGTATAGAAAGAAAACACTTGAAATTCTGTATTTATATGATAGAGAATTAACATTAATTGCAGAGGAAGTATTCAAATAATTGAAGAAAACAACTTTTTGAGCAAACAAATTTCATATTTCTGACCCTACAAATGGAATTTTTTTTGACAACCTGAGGTTTGAATTACAAATGGAATTACACACACACACACACACACACACACACACACACACACACACACACACACATTTTATGTGTGTGGTTGTTTTATCTGCATGCATGTTGGGTATCCAGGTCCATGTTGTATATGCACACCCATTTGGTGCAGAGTCCAAATAAGGTCGTCAGATACCCTGGGTGCTGGGAATTGAAGCCTCGTCTGCTGTAAGAATAACTTGTACTCTTAATAGCTGAAGCAACTTTCTAGTACTAAAATTGTACATTTTTGAAGGTAATCAATTAAAAACATGAAATCATTCTTTTCTCGTTAAAGTAGTGATAATTTTATTTAAACTGGGTGTTTTATCTAAAATAGAAATGGTTTTCTTTTTTTAGAAAAACTCATAACTTTGAATGATTTTTACCTTGAAAAAAAGTCCAAAAAATCTATCACATATCTCTTGACTTATATTGTGTTTAAATAGAGTTCATGAATAGTTAAGATTTTGTAGTTTATAATTTATATTCTAAGCAGATAATATTGGGTCTTAAAATGTGCTTCTATAATTTTCTGTTGGTTAAAATTTATTTGCTAACTCTGTCACTTTTCCTAATGGTTGATACTATGTCCTTGCTTTTCTGCTTCAAAATAAGTCATTTAATATTAACTTCCTACATTTTAACCACTCTTTAACATCTTTAACATTAATCATCTGTGTGCTTTGCTTTCTCTATATCAAAAATATTTTTTCTTATATGATTTATCCTGATTATAATGTCCCCTCTATTTACTTCTCCAAGATTCTCTCCAACTCCGCTGCCCTCTAGATTCACCGTCTTCCTATCTCTCATTAGAAAAGAACAGGCTTCTAAGAGATAACAACAAATCACAACAAAATAAAATATAATAAGATGAAGCTAAACATATTATATATATCAAAGTCTAACATAGCAATACAACAGGAAAAAAAGACTCCCAAGAGCAGGTTAAAGAGTCAGAGGTCTACTTGTTCACACAGTCAGAATTCCCATAAAACTACTAAGCTTATAGCTGTAATATATATGCAGAGGGTTTAGTGCAGACCCATTTAGGCCCTGTGCTTCTGCATCAATCTCTGAGCTCATAGGCACCTCACTTAGCTGATTAAGAAGGCCCTGTTCGCTTGGTGTCCTCCATCCCCTCTGGATCTTAAAATCTTTCTTCTTCCTCTTCAACAAAGTGATACCTATTCCAACAAGGCAATACCTTTTAATAGTGCCACTCACTATGATCCTATAGGGACCATTTTTATACAGACCACCACACTTCCCATAGCTGTTCCCATCCAATCATAGGTTATAAGAGATAACAAAGGAAGTCTAAGAATTTCATGACAGCTATAATAGTATGCATAAAACAAAGGCTTTTGTAGTTTTTCTTCACATCAGTGATGTATTATGTATAATCGAGGTAAACATAAAAAATGAGCTAACACTTTTGATATTATCTGGTGGCTTCTACAGATGTACTGACTGTATATTTGCACAAATCTATTTACTTAAGGAATGAGAGAACACAATACTGTTTTAATTTTACTATCTTATATAAAATATATGTATGTACTCAGTGGTCCAACAAATGTGTCATAGTAGATTTCCACTATCTTGGCTACTTACAGCCTTTCTGCCCCTTCTTCCATTATGAACCTGAGCACTGGGAAAAGAAAGGTTACATAGATATCCCATTTAGAACTGAGAACTTTATTCTTTATGGATTGACAAGTTATGGATCTTTGTATCAATTGTCATCTACTGAAAAAAGAAAAAGAAAAGAAAAAGCAAAGAGGGAAACAAAATAACTTTTGTGATTTTTAGCCTTGGGCAACTGACAAATGCTACAAAATGGACAGTCAGGTTTCTTGAAAGGCTACCTGCACTCCAGTTAGTGGTTCTACGCCTGTGTACATACACACAGACAGCACCAACTGGATTTTTTGGGTTAATGATGTAATATTGAATCGGCAAAAAAATGTCAAAAGCTAAACACAAATATCATGAAAATAAGCAACTAAACAATACCAGAACAAGAATGATACCAATATACATGAAAAGGGGTTACAAAAATTCAACTCTAGACAAAGAACTACAGCCCACTAAGGAATAATAAGTGTAGGAGAAACAGTCTTCCACAGAGACAAACCCCCAATTGGTTATCTAATACCAAATGGTCAACCTTGAAAACACACAAATGAGCAACATTGTATGGAAACATCAGGTTGTGCCTATATATTTAGAATTATATATGCATATACTTAACATGACTATTATATATATATATATATATATATATATATATATATATATATATATATATATTCCATTTAACGATTATAGAAAAAAACATTATTTGAAAGAAAGCAAGGTGGGCTACATGAGAAGGTTTGAAAGTAAGAAAGGGAATGGAGAAATTAGGTCATTGTAATCTCAAAAATAGTTATTTCTTAAAATGACTATGTTTTTTGAGAGAAAACCATATGTGATAGCGGAGGAATTGAAGTGGAGGGATATTTGGGATGACATTTTATCAAAACACACAATAGGCATGTATGAAATTCTCAATTAAAAGCCAAAAATTATGGTCTCTTGGATGTTAAAAGATTATGATATTTTGACAATTATTATTTTATTCTCTTTCCGTTTTAACACACAAAATGGAAACAATATTTCATTTTCAAATATATGTTTCAGTGTAATAAATGATCAATAAGTTTTAACTATAAGTATTTAGTGTTCAGATTTTTAAACTTTTATATTTTTACTTTTACTGTGCCAGTATTTTGTCTACATATATGTCTGTTCACCATATGTGTGTTTAGTTCTTGTGGAGGTTAAAAGATAGCATTGGATTTCCTGGAACAGACATCTGTGAACCACTATACGGATGCTTTAAATTGAACCTGGGAAGTGTCCAGGGCAACCACTGATCTTAACTACTGAGCATTTTTCCAGTCCTTTGTATTCAGACCTTACTGTTACTCTATCTGCACCTGCTGAAGTAACTACCTTTATTAATATCATCATAAAGTAATGGCAAAAATCTGACTTCACTTGTCCAATGTAACCCCTTCTAAACGCAGAACAAAAAACTATCATTGCAAACCAATTTTCTCTGTTTAGAATTAGATCTATGTATTCGTTTGATGTTTATGTAGTCATGAATAAAGAAAATCCTGCTTACTTTTTTACTAATATGTGACAAAATGGAAGAATAAAATGATAACAAAAGTAATGTTCTCCAACACATAACATATAGTAATATAAACAGAAAGCTTATCTTTTTCTACTCATTCATGGAATTTCTCTTAGAGACAACTCTGTTCTAATGCGCATCATGTTCTTTTTTGATTACTGAAGACATCTGTATCTGTTCATCTTTTTACTTAAAGAAATACAGGAGGTAATGTCAGGGCTGAATTTTTCTAAGAGGCAGCCTTAAGGCCCTCCAGACTGTGCTTATGCAGAACATTGGCTGTTTGATTAGCAGCGGGAAGTGGAGCTGGCAGGGTTTGTCTTACCTTTGCCTGTTCCTTTGACTTACTGTGTTCTTGCCTTTTTCTCTCTTGCATGGCATCACATTCTCAGTTCTTGTCCTACGGCTCACCTGCTGTTCTTTCTTCTAAAAATTTATAATTACATTTCACTACTTTTTATGACTTCCAAAGATTTTTTTCTTGAAATATATCCTGCTGGAGCTATATTATTACACTGCAGAAATGATGCATTAGAGATTTTGCCATTCCTCTAATTACATAGAGACGTAGTCAGACTCAAACCTCAGCTTTTTGTCATTAAGATAATTCTCTTAATTTCTAGTAGTTGGTTGTTCTTTTGACTTCCTTGTAAGTATCAATCTATTAAATGCGTTTTGATATTTAAGTAGGTTGGGGACTTGTTTTTTTTTCTGTCTAGTTTGATATTTTCATTGGTGTCCCTATTCAGCTCACCTTGGTGGATCCTATTGGTGATTCTATGGGTATAGTTTCTGTTATTATTAGAACACACCGTATAACAACAAACGTGCTAATATTCTGACTCTTAGATTCTTTCAACCCCATTTTCCATAAAATTTTCTTCAGCTTTCCATGCAAGATTATTTTGTAGGTATGTCCACTGGGACTGGGCTCCATGATTCTGCTTTTTGATTCTGTGTGGTTTTGTGTAGCATTCTCTACCTGTTGCAAAGAGACATTTCCTTTAGAGAAGTGAAGACTGCACTTATCTGTCGCTATAAGGACAAATGATTGTATTTTATTAGTGTTTTTGTTTGTTTAGTAATTTGATGGTTGCAGATTTTCTACCAATAACTATGACCTCACTAGCACTGAATAGCTAGCTAATCTTCCAGTACCAGGCATGGCCTTCCACTTATTGACTGGGTCTTAAGTACGATTAGAGGTCTGTTGATTACTAGAATGTTATGCATGCATTAATGATACCTTAGGATTATCATGACAATCATTGATGTGGTTCATAGGTGTCATAGCTGGGTAGGAATCAAACAAGATGTTTTATGTTTTATTATTCTTACTACTTTTATCCATTCAAATTTATACATCTGGAAACTTATACAGGAGCACTAAGAAACCTCTTTTGATAGTAGACAGTGGTTGCATGATAACAAAACCAAGATGACAATAGTCATTTTGTAGTATCATTGATCAGGAAGTCTTCTGCCTTATGTTTTAGATAACATAAGCTATTTATGTGACATAAAGTCATATAAATATGTATTATATGACATAAGTCTCCTCACTCATATTTGGGTATAGCAGGTCATTTGGGCATTTGGCTGTAATGGAAAAACCAGATACATTGTACATTATAATAAAGTGGTGGTGTTTCTGTCAACATAAGAGCAACTCTAGTTTCATTAAATTGGCCGGAAGGCAAAACTTACCCAAAATTTTTAACAATGTTTTTTAGTCTGTGTATAATATAAAATGTCCTATATATTCTGTTTCCATAGACATTTTTTTTTATTCCATTGGGGTGAATTCTTCTGTCTTCCCAAGAACTGCCGAGGCAAAATGATTCCTTTTTCTTGTTTAGCATGTTCAAAGACATGATACAATAGCTCCCTCTTGGCTTTGAAGCTCTAAGAATTTCTGTCCTCTGGGCGCACCCAGGGAAAGTGACTAGAACTATTCTGTATGTTTATCGTTGCTTCATTGACCATGTTGTATAGAATCAGAAAGCTCTTTGATGAGAAAGCGATAATATTTCAAATACAGTCATGAGGGTTAGTTGGTATAGAACCAGTGACATCTGGCAAGAAATGACAAAAATAAGAGATATCATTGTGAAAGTAGTGATGAATTTCTAACTTTGTAGAGTGCATATGTAAATGAGAAAACAAGGTAAACAGAAGGTTCAATGAATGTCCATGGGAGGCCTGGTGGGTGGAACTTACCTAAACTTTGATGTTTAAGACAAACTTTGGAATTATCCAAATATTTTTAGCAAAAAGGTGATACAATTTGGGCTTTTACCAAGAATTTGACCTACACTGCATAGGATTTCTGAAACACATACCTGTTCTATTCTAATTTGGTGTGTGTTATTGAATATTGAGTGAGTCAAGTGGATTGAAGAGATTTTCTTTGATTTATTGTCAAGAGAAGGTCCCCCTCCCCCCAATTTTCTCATCAGTGGGTAGGGCAAGTTTTACTAAGTCCCACAATAATTCACAATGTTATGTCTAGTAATCTGAAAGGAACATTTTAGGCTATTTTACAATAAATAGATTGTGTCAGCACTAGTATAAATTCACTGTTTATAAATATAGGAAATTTTGTAAGATGAGATATTCAGCAATTATTTAGTTACATAATATTCAATAACATTATGCATAATTCAATCCCACTAGATTTTAAGAAATATTTTACACGAAAATGCAAATAGGTTATATTTGTTATATTAAATATAGAATCTTTAAGGAAATTGTAATAACATATGTAGAATGTTGAAATGTATGTAAATGAATTGAATAATTCTGAATATTTTTTAATTCCTTATAAATGAAAAAATCTTAGCTTATATTTTCTTCTGATCCTGATGGCACACTAATTTGTAGTGCTATAATCTGCCTCTATCATTCTTCTGAAATATACATGCATCAGTTAAACAAAATTATATTAAAGACTACAATGTCACCAGGACCACATAATAGGAGAGACAGATATAAAAAGATGGAAACAAAGAGTACAGAAAGAGAGATAATGAAAGAGAAAAGGACTGCAAATTTGGTTTAATGAGGAGATCATAATGTGTACTATTTCAGTAGAATAAAAGAACAATTAGATTGAAAGGTTCAAGAAAGTTATTTGAAATTTTTGAGCATATGTTGTTTAAAATTAATATGTATAATTCTTCATTAGGATTCTCACATTCACACTTGCAGCAAGTACCTAGATATCAAATAAATACTTTAAACTGAAAGCAAAGCATTTATATAAGAAATAACTAAAGAATATGGTTTTGAACAATATAAAATGATACATTTAGAAAAAATCTACGTAAGTTTAGTTTTATAAAAAAAGATTGAACTGCAAAGTTGAAATTAATCATGGATGATATTTACTATAAATATATCATGATGAAGGTAAAGAAAGAGATCTGAAGAAGTTATACCAAGGACAAAATCAGTGTGTCCAAAACACAACTAAAACAAAATAAAAAATATCCAAATATCAAGAATATTCAAGGTGTATGAAACTTATAGACGATATGCTTTATAAAGGAAGGTTTCAGAAATTAATAATGAAATTTATATTCAGATTAATTGAAGAGGAAAATGATACAGTTCCAATGTTTATGTTTTCTTTTGGTTCTGAGATATCTTGTTTTTTATTCTTTAAACTTTTTGCTTGAGAGTTTCATACCGGTATGTAATGTATTCTGAGAAATATGTCAGTCACTATCTCTTCAATTCCTCCTTATCCTACCTCCATACTCCCCTCAAAATTTCATCTCTTTTTTCTCTCATTCTTTTTATTTCTCTTCATTCTTCCTCTTCTCTGTCTTCCTCTTCTATATAAGGACACAGCACATACATTCTTAATATATAAACATTTTTGAGCATCCATGGCAGTTTTTACCATAACCAGCCTAGCTAATCTCCTAATCACCTTAAACAACAACTGTACGATTTCTTGGCTTAAGTCTTTCTAAACATTCACATATACCGAATGACTCAGTACAATACCTTCTCATCTTTCTGGCTTTTTCACTGAGCAAAATGGTTTCAAAAATCATTCACTGTCTTATGTGAATCAGCAGCTTGCTGCATTTTGTTGGTGAGTAATATTTCATTCCATAATCTGTTGATTTGGTTATAAATGAACATTTGGGTGGGTTAATTTGGGGATCATCTGAATAAAGATGCATGGGCATTATTGAACAAATATTATGTATGAATCTTCATTTGGTTACAAAAAAACTATTTGTTCATTTCACAGGGAAATAAAAATTCAGAATTCATCAATATTTTGTCATAATGCCTAGAGTGAGTTTCAGTGGTTAAGAACAATGGCTGTTCTTCCAAAAGAATCAGCTTTACTTCCCATACCCATATAGTTTCTAGCAGCTCTCTGAAATTCCAGTTCCTAGGGATCCACCACACTTGTCTGGCCTTTTTGGACATTGCACATGTGGTTCACAGATGTACATACCAACAAAATTTCCACATGCATAAAAATAGAAATAAATATAAAACTTTATTATAAATAGCTTGCATAACACAGTGAGATTAAAAAGACTCAAATTATAAACATATTAATAAGCTTCTAACTTCAAGTATAATAGTCATTCTGAATATCTGGAGTATCACATTGGATTTTGTACTTTAATTATGAAATATATGTTAAGCACTTATCCATTATTTAATACAAAACAATCCATGATGCTTTAAATCTAGAAAAAAACAATTCACTTCTATCCTTTTTTATGACCAGGTGTCATTTACCTGTATTCTATTCTTCCTGATCACAAAATATTTAGCCCCTTCTTGTTTGCCTTTCTACATATTTAAAGAAATGTTTTCTTATTTCATAAAAAGTTAAAAATTGATGTTGAAATGTGTATACCAAACTAACATTGTGCAAAAGTTATTGGCCCGACATTTGAAGTACATAGCAATTTTTCAAGTCTTTCCTTCACATTTCAGAGTGTGTGTAAGTAGGCAATTTATCTAGAAATTCTGAGTGTTGATTGAAATATATTCACCCTATCCTGAGTGTTGATTAAAATATTTGCATATTTTTAAATTTTATTGATGATCTTAATATTATTGAGATACAAGTTCAGAAATATCTCTATAATATGTATTGACAAATGTATGTGATACCATAGTCTCATTAAATCTTATGAATAGCATTTTCATTTCCTGATACCAATCCTCAATGAGAAACATTCTAAATTGTAACAAGTATATATTAAGTACCAATTTACTCTTAATTTCTGTGTAGCTACATAAATATTTGCTTATCTAAAGTTGAAAAATATTCCATATTTTATTTTTGTCTAAAGTTTAGAATATTAGAGGTTATAATTAGGTCTATAATTTGTCAGGTGTGAAAGCATCTGTGCTTGTTTCATTCCATTTGACTATTAAAATGAAGAACTTATATAACATATATTTTAAGGAATCCAAAAACAATAAATAAATACCTAATGTCTTCCAGGAGGTTGTTTGTGGCCAGTCACAGTTAAGGTGAAAGTTCATTTTACAAAATGATTGCTTGATCAACTCTTTTGCTACAGAAAACCCTATTTATTTTTCATTATTGTATCAATAAAAATTCTCCTCCCATTTTTTTACTTTGTAACTATCCACAACCAATGCATATACTGTTTACTAAAATGATGCACTATGCCTCATTATTTCAGATAAATTCTTTTCATGCTATTTATCATTGTACCAAAAGCAAATATTTTTGCAGAGTTGCTTTTTAAGTTCAGTGTTGGATGCTTAGGACTAAAGTTCAGTTCCTGGTACTAATGTTTGGTGGTTTACAATCACCTTTTACTCTTGATCTTGGGATCCAATGCTTTTTCCTGACCTTCACAGGCACCTGCCCTAATGTTCATATATGCACAGATACACATAAATACTCAATTAAAGGAAATTAAAAACTTAATAAAATAAATCCAATGCAAAATATTTTATCACAATTTATTATATGTCATATTAACTTGGTATATATAGGTTCCTGACAAATTCAAATTCTTGAACATAAAGGACAAAAATGAAAGGCTAGGAATTAGAAAGGAGAACAACGATTGTGGCTTCGGTTCCCACTTCCATCACAATCAGAATGTCCTACTTCTTCAGAAAATAGCAGCAGCTCCCTGTGAATGCTCCTGAGTAGTGAGTGCTATAGTTATTTTTGTAAAACAAAACCAAAACCAAAAACTATCTTTTCTCATTCTCCATGCCAATTCTATTTCCCACACCCTCCCCTCCTCCTGCTCCCTCTACCTTCCCCCCTCCCACTCCCCATCCAGCCCCCTCATCCACTCTTCAGAGTAGGTAAGGCTTCCCATGGGGAGTCAACAAGGTCTAGCACATTGCTTTGAGGCAAGACAAAGATCCTTCCCACTATCTATGCTAAGCAAGGTAACCCACCAAAGAGAATGGGCTTCAGAAGGCCAGAACAAACCGTAGGGATAAATCCTAGTCTCACTGCCAGTGGCCCCACAGTTTGCTTCAGTCATACAACTGTCACCCACATTCAGAGGGCCTAGTTTTGTTCCCTCACTGTCAGGCTTGCATTGGAGGGCTTCCACTAGCTCAGGTAAACTATTTTAGCAGGTATCGCCATCATGGTCTTGACCTCTTTGCTTGTATTCTCATTCCTCCCTCTCTTCGACTGTACTTTGGGAGCTCAGCCCAATGCTCCACTGTGGTTCTTAGAATCTGCTTTCATAAGTTGTTGGATATAGGTTGTATGGGAGGGAAGGAGGCAGTGAGAGAGGAGGGGAGAGAATTAGAGAGAGCAGGATGTTCGAGATGGGGGAAGGACAGAAATGGAGAAAAAGAAAGAGATATCTTATTTTGGGGAGCCATTATGGGGCTAGCAAGATACCTAGAACTAAAGAAATACCCAGGAATCCACAGGACGGTCCAGACTAAGATTCTAAGCAATAGTGGAGAGGGTGCCTGAACTGGCCTTGCCCTGTAGTCAGATTGATGACTTTCTTAAATGTCTTTATAGTTCATTTCTTATATTATTTATCTTGTCAGGTTTCTTCTCTCCTCTGCCCCTTGAGTTTTCCACACAACCCTTTTATCCTCATGATAAAAATCGTCTTTCCTTTTACTTTCTGTTCTTTTCAATGTCATTAAATCACCTCTCTCATTTCCTGTAGGTAAAATGAGGTTCGAAACACCTTCCCAATGAGCAGTATTAGAAAATATCTGAATGACTTATTATGTGATAGAAACAAATGGCCATAAGATATTTTATGATCACACACTTTGGCAATTTTCCTCTGCTTGATGGCATTTCCTCTCATGTTCCTGTCTCTAGGCTGTCATAAAGGTTAGATTGAGAGAGATAGAACTCAATATAATTTGCTGCCTCTGAAGATTGCTCCCTTCCAAGCTGGAATTGTCCTTGTGTTCTGATTCTCTACAATAAATGGTCTAAGAAATATAGAAGTTTGACCCACTAACTTGGCAGCACAGTTTGTATATAGGTTCCTGTACATCAAACTTCAAATGCACTATGTATAACCACTTCAGGAAAATGAAATACAATAATAAGCTTTCCCAGACTATTAATGATACCCATGAACAAAAGTCATTTGTGTACTGTTAGCATTGCATATTCATGCAGACCCCTGGAAACACCGAAGTTGAGGTTAAATTTATTTTCCTTTTAAACAAGTTTTTTAAGAGTTGTTACATTGCAGTTAGTAACCCCTTTCCTCAACAGTTTAACTAGAGGAAGACTTTCTGCATTGCCATTGGCCATGCAAATGAGTTTGAAAAATAGTCAATTAAAATTGTGACGCACCTTAGGCAGTTAATGACTCTTCTCTTTAGACACCATTTTTTTCTCTTTGAAAAATTCAAATTAATGATAGGATGGCTCTCAAGGACAGACAGGATTTCTGAAACTTTTTTATGAACATAAAAGGTTCTTTCAAATACAAGAAAGGCAAGGATTCAGGAATATACACCTCATTTGTTGTTGATTCTAGGCAATTGGCCAAGAATAATTGTGATAGCTTTAGATGAAAAACTAAATGAATACATAAAACCATTAAAAATGAGGTGAAGTCAAAACAAACATGGCAATAAGTAAGTTCAAACACTTTATTCCATGGATTAGGCTTATTTGATTCTTTACTGCAAAATGTGAGAGGCCTTATTTCCATTAGTGTGCTTTCCATAAAACAGGACCAATATTCTGAAAGTAAGTAACATGTTGCTTATAATTGACTGGTGATATTTCTTCTGAAAGTCACTCTTCATAAACATTCATTTTCTCCTCTATAATATTATATAATCAAAATGACTATTGATTTTTTTCACAGGAAGCAACTGAATGTTCTCAAAATACAAATGTTTTATATAATAGAAAATTTCATGATAGTCATCTAAAGCCCTAAATAAGATATTAGATGTGACATTATAGACTAACTCTGTGAGTTCAGTTATGTTTGCTATTTTATGGTATTCTTAAAAAAGTAACAAATAATAAATAACTTTTTCAACCAAGTGTTTATAAACGTACAGACCATTAAACAAGAAAATGAATCTTATTAGTAGACCTACTGATCTTAGAAATTTATGTTCACTTTAAGACAACATTAATTGGAAGGATTATTGTGTTATTAAAATAATCATGTTCAAGACAAATGCTGTATGGATGAGTCACATTTGATGCATGTTGTAGTCACTTTTATTTTGCTGTGGCAAAAAACCAAACAAACAAATAAACATGGCCAAAGCAATTAGAGAAACAAAGAATCAGATAATTTAATTTGGGGCTTACAGCAGAGAGGGTGAGCCCACAATATTGTGGCTGGGAGCATGGCCTCAGGCATATAGCTATGGCACTGAGGCAGTAGCTGAGAGTTTATCAACAAGCAACAGGCAGTGTGAGCAAAGAGGAAATGGCTCAAGCCCAGTGACAGCACCTCCGACAATCCCACGTCCTAGTCTTTCCCAAACAGTTTAACCAAATAGTCAACCTGTGTGTGTGAGAGTGAGCATCCTTCTTCAAATCATCAGAAGGAATACATATGTTTTTAAGAAATTGAGCTTGCATAGAAATATAACTAAATTTTTCAATGTCATATATACATGTAAATTATTATATATGTGGTTACATTTATGGCCAACAGCACTCCTTCACAAAGACCAAAGACACTTCAATTTAAATTTGTATGATATATTTGACTGAAAAAATATTTGGTTTATTAAGTTTATGTTAAAAATCACTTTCTTTAAAGCTTCATATTGATTTTTGCTAAAGGTAATAACATCATTTATGTTTCAAATTAGAGTGATCTGATAAAATTACATTCATATAAGTTTAAAAATTATTTTAGCCAATTGTTTTATAAATATGAATTCTTACAATATGCTAATTTAAACATTTGCTTGAGCCTGCATGATTGGAACATTATTATTTTATACATACCTGTACCAAATAGAATGTGCTTACAAAGATAGGAGTAAATCTTTCAAAATTAGTAGTTCTTAAACATTGGAAATTGATGTATGGTTGTTATTACATATGCCTCTCAAAATATTTCTCCTTGTGGTAATAAAAAGTCAAAATAAAAAACTGGAATTTGTTATAGCTCTGTCATATTTTCCTTGGTAGATACAACAAATAAAAAATGTAAAATTTAAATATAGACTACTGCTAGAGAAAAGTTGCCCATTTATTTTAGTAATTATTTTTAGTTATGACACAAACAGATCAACTTCTCACCCATTATTAATATAATATTTTCTGATTGTAATAGTCATATTTCTATGTTACATGTGCTGATTGGAAATATCCTCCAAAAAGAATAATATTTGAAAAACTGACTTCCATCCCACATTATTATAATACTTAACTCATCAAATCATATTTTCCAGTGAATTTCCTACACTCTCTTATTCTGTTTTATGCATCAATTTTATATGTAAATCTGTAATATAGACATGATAACACACTAGATTAGCATTTAAAGAATTGGTTCAGTGCTTCATTGCTTTTAGAGAATGCACTAAATTCAACTTTCAGCATTTTAAAAAAAAATGTAGATGAAAATAAAGCTCTAGATCAACACTGAGCAAGGATGCTTCTAAGTCGTGTTTATGGTTCATCCCTATACCCTCTCTTTTACTTTTCATTTCTACATTCTGGATTAAAACTAACGGTATTAGTCAGCTTTCTTGACTCTAGTCAAGTCCTCAGTGATCAGTTTAAATGAAGAAAACTCACATTTCAGGTTGGATGCTGTAGCTAAGAGGAGAACACTGTGTAACACGCACAGGCTCAAGATGCTATCTGCAGTGTGGAAGCACACAGTATTAAAGTTTATGATTTGGAAGTTTAGGCTCAGAAAGAGCTGGTATAATATTTGGGAAATGTGGTAGTACACCATGGTGGAACAAGCTTCTTATCTCAGGAGCCAGAAAGCAAAGAGGACAGGCAGAGATCTCACATTTCACTCCAAAAGTATATTTTGAAATTTATTCCTAGTAAGGACTTCCCTTGGGCCTCAGCAACCTCCTCTCTTAGTGCTACTGTTGGCTCCAATTCCTTTGCAGAAGGACCTTTGGGAGATATTTATCAAACTAAGGACAGCTAAAAGGCATCCCCATCTTGTGGCTGCTATTCTATTTTATATCAACAAAGTAAACTTTATTTGCACATAAATGAACCTCTAATCAACATGTATTTTTCTATTTCTATGACTTACATCATTGTTTAGTTTGAGTACCTCCCTTTTTGGACTTTATATTATGTAGCTAGAAAATATATGTGGTAGGGTGTACTATCCTGGTTTACATGTCCATTCAGCCTTAATTTCTTTAACTTTGTATTTTTAGAAAAAAAGAACATATTATTGTTTCATAAGCAGATATATTAAATTTTAAAAGTTTGGAAATAAGTTACTATTTTTATAATTTTTATTTGGTTTTTATATG
Organism: Ondatra zibethicus; assembly: GCA_004026605.1. NCBI lineage: Eukaryota > Metazoa > Chordata > Mammalia > Rodentia > Cricetidae > Ondatra > Ondatra zibethicus. The sequence goes on from PVIU01021563.1 coordinate 20,967, forward strand.
CATTCCTCATATTATCAGCCTTTTTATTATGCAGACAAACCACTTACATATTAATATTTCAATTTCTACAGTGCAATAATTGATGTTAGATACTTTTGAAGAAAAGATGTTGATTTTTTGCTGTTTTATTCATTTTTTGTTTCCTTTTATTGAAAAGAGATTCTTTTCTCATGCAATATAGCTTGATCATATTTTCTCCTCCATCTGTTCCTCCCAGTTCCTTTGTACCTTCCCTCCCCTCTAGATCTACTCCCTTTCTGTCTCTCATTAGGAAAGACTGCCATATCAAAGTAGGACAAGGAAACCCAAAAGGAAGAAAGGAGTCCCGAAAGAAAGCATGAGATTCAGAGACCCATCCATTCTCATAGTCAGGGGTCTCCTAAAAACACCAAACTAATAATTGTAATATATATGCAGAGGACCTCTGTGCCCTCTGACTCTTACAGTCTCTGCAGGATTCCCTGAGCTCTGAGGGGAGGGATTTGATGGAGACCTCCCATTTAGATGCTCTCTCATGTTCATTCATTCATTCTTTTGTTTGTGTTTGTTTTCATTTTTTTGTTGATGTTGTTGTTTTGTTTTGTTATGTTTTGTTTTGAGAATTACTCTATAGAGCAGGCTGCCCTCAGATCTCACAGAGATCCTTCTATCCCTGCCTTAAAAGTGTGTGCCGCCACTGTCTAACTTTCGAGGCAACCAAGGCCGCCCTTGTTATTTATTCATTCTTAATAAACCATAATGACAAGAAATTTCAATAATGAATATAGTACACTTTATTCAAATGCAGAGATTTTTATTTTCTTCAGGTTTTTTTTCTGTCATGAAAACAATAAACCCAGTTTGCTTACCATTCTCCCATGCAGATCTCACAATCTTCTCTTGCAGTTTTTATTCACCAGACAATGAGTTTAGCAGACTACTCACTACAACATTAGATGCTAAGTAACTTCTCTATTACAACATAAGATGCTGACTAAATGTCTGGGGAGTACAAGTTTAAAACATTGCTTTCTTTAGTGTGTTTTGTTTTTAAGATAACTTCATGCTGTGTAATTCAAGGTGGCCTCAAATTTATGATCTTCCTCCCTCAGTCACTGAAGAACCTGGGCTAGGAAATGTTTTCCTTACTCAGCTAATACGAAGCTTCAGATTGCAAAAATGATTTCATATGTTGATTTATTTTTTTTACTCATTAATCTTTAGGTCAAAATGGGAATAAAACTTTGAAAATGACCAAATGAAAACATTCTGGTAATGTCTACCAATATCTTTTATTTCTAGAAATTGTTTTCTTTAGTCAGTAGTGTTAAGTATTCTAAAATATTATTTGATACAGATATAATAGTATCAATCACAGAATAAATGAGAGTACAGAGACATTTTCATATAAATGTATAATGACTCAAATGTCAAATGTTAGCCAACAATTTTATTTACATCATTCTTTCCCTCTCCTAATACAAAAACCATAACATCATTTCTTACTGAGGATGCATATGCACAGATAGAGAATGATATTTGTATTAACACTCTTATAGTATAGCCTTCAGGAGACATTAATCTCTCTGTCTGTTCAATTCTATTGTTTGTATGGAAGTCTCTTCTATAATATGGGCTTACATTTAACTATTAATATTATTACTGAAAATATTTATTTGAAAATACATGGGGATTTATAAGTTTTCCACTATTCTAGTCTTCAACAATCATTTTTAAGCTACTAAAATGATCAGATTTTATTAGTTTAAATTTGTTTTAAACAATTATTTTCAATATCTGTGCTAAAATTATTTTGAATAATATTTTAATTTTGCTACTTTGCTGGGAAGAAATTTTGTTTTATGCAACTCCAATGCCATTTTCCCCCTTCATTTTTTTATTCAAATTGTGGTATTAATAATCTGCTAGACAAAGAACACATATTTCAGATGCAGAGAAACTTACTTGGAATTCTAATCTTTTACAAGTAGAATACTGCGAATTAATTAACCTCTCTGAGCTTTATGGACAGTAGGAACATAAGGAGGTCATCTGCACAGCACTGTGTGACTTGAATGTGCAAAAATTAAACCCAGTGCCTGTAACTGGAGAATGTGAGTTTTCATTGATGTGAGTCATCATTAATGACGACATGTAAAAGAAATGTGCCTTCAGTGGTTCTCCTTACTGTAAAGGAATTAGGGTTCAAGACTTCATTTTCTTCTTTAAGAAACCTGCAGTTAGACTTGCCATACATCAAAGTCGGTGTCAATTACACACTCATAGTTTTCCTAACAAGGCTTCCTAAAACAATAAGTAACCGATTTTTTTCTGTTTTTCCTCTTTCCCTATTTCTTATAATAATTAAATTAGATTTAATTTAATTTCTTACCTTATTGAATCTATTCAGAATAAGTTGATTGTCTCATTGCCAGATCAACAGATTAGTACCAAAGCATTTCCATTAACTCCCAGTGTCAGAATAAGCTGGATAAACTGGTGCACTCATTAAAATTCTAATTGAGAGTGTCTAGAGAAAAGCCAATGGAACATGGTTTTAATATCTAACTTTATCTTTTACTATTGGTGTGGCTTTTATCAATAAGTTTCTTTTTTATGTCTTTTTTTCCCTCCATTTTTCAAAATGGGGTAATAAAAGTAAAGTCATGTATAATCTAACAGGTTATGGTAATTAAGAGACCAGGTTGCCCACTTGACATCATAAAGAAACTTAACAGCTGAAAGCATTCAGCATTACTTCATTAGGTAAAATAGTTCTGATCTGACAAAGGTAGTTTTGTTTTCTCCTTATCTTCTGCATTTATATAAATATTTCAATTGGGAAAGCATGGTGAATGTTTTCAATATATGTAACTAACCCTGTTAACCAAAACTGTACCAAGTCTGATATTTTATAATGTAATATATCCAATACTCTATATTAACAAGGTAGATCTAATACTTCAAAGATTATATTTACATTTTTTAAGATCACGTAGACTAAAATTTTAGTTTCAAGGAACTGTAATCACATATGAAAAATATATTTATCCAAGAAAAATCATGTTTAAACAGTGATTAGACATTATGTTCAACCATATATATTAAATGCTTATAAAATTGTATTTCTTTACACATTTATTTTCTTCTAGTTTATTATTTAGATTTATTTTATGAAAATGTAAATGAATATTTTTTATTTACAAATAGCTACCTTATTGGAATTAAGCCTGTTTCTAAATATCTGGCTATTATGAGTAGAACATCAAGGAACACAGACAAGGAAGTATCCACGTAGTAAGATATAGAGTCCTTAGGATGCATGTCTGTAAGTGGTACGGCTAGAAATTAGAGTAGATTTACTTGTCAGCTCTTTGAGGGAACTCCACAAGAATTTTCATAGTGACTTTTTCTGTTTGCACTTCCACCAGCAATGAAAATGTGTTTCCCTTTCTCCACATTCTACTGTTATCTGCTGTTATTTGTTTTAGTATTCTTGACTTAGTCATATAACTGGAATAAGATGGAATCTCAAATCTGCTTTTTTATTATTTACATTTTGTTGATAGCTAAGGATTGAACATTTTAAAAAGTGTTTCTCGGGCATTTAAGATTCAGGTTTTGAGATTTATCTGTTTGATTCTATACTCCGTTTTGAAATTATTTACTTGTTTTCTTGATTTCAGGTATCACCCCCCATGATTTGTATATTATAGATACTAATTCTTTATCAGATGTCTATTTCACAGAGCTTCTTTCTTATTCTGTAGGCTTATGATTTGGTCAATTGACAGTAAACGTTGCTGGACAGAATGTTTTAGTTTCATAAGACATCACTTATTGTTAGTTTTAAATCCTGTGATGCTGGTGTCTTGTGCAGAAAGACCTTCCTTGTGTCAAAGCGATCAAGTTTATTCCCTGTTTTCTCTTATATTAGGTTTAGTTTACCTTGTATTATGGTCAGGGTATGGCTTCTTTCTTAGGGTCATGATAGCTTCACTTCATGGCCATAGCTATATGGATGCCCCATGGTCTTTCCCGGCATCTCTGTTATTAAGGATCTTCACTTTAGCTGAGGTTTCACCTTCACGACTTGGCATATCTTTCCAGGGCTTCTCTGTAGGGGCTAAAGTATTTATACATACTGACTGCATTCAGCAGTCCATCCCTGATCCCCCAGGGTTACATCATGGATGCTTCCAAGACCAGGATCACCTTAACAACATTGTCAAGCTTTCCTCCAGACAAGAATGCAGCATAAGCTCCTTGGACCAAAGTTGTATTACCTTCTCATTTGGCATTTGCTTTCAAGGAGTAGAAAGGCATATCATCTTAGGCATTTTCCCTTTTCAGATCATTACAAATGGAGCCTCCAATGGGAGGGTTTGTCCTCAAGACACCCTCTCTACTATACTGGTAAAACCTGTCAGACTTCTTTTTAGTGCTGATCTCTAATAGTGACCTCTGCTTTTTTAGCACAATCTTAGAAAATCTTCCTGTCCTGACATTTTCACAATTTCTCATTTCGACTACACTCATATTTGAAGCACACAGCAGAGTAAAGCCAAATTCTTGATCAAAATATCAAAAAATGGTCCATCCACAGCGCAAGCCTGGAGTACTCTGACCTACTCAGACATCTTATGAACCTGGTCTCTTCTGTCTGCCTTTCAGCCACAAGAAAACCACACAAAATGGTTTTAACTCTGTTTACAACATATAATGGCTCTCCTAGACCCACTTTCCTGTTGGAGTGATAAAATGACCTGAGGATAAAAACCTAGGATAGTGTTTATTTGACTCACAGTTCCATGTTATAGTCCATGATTATGGAAAAGCCAAGGCACCAGGAACTTTTGAAAGAGCTGATCATGCTATAATCAGAGTAGAAATAACTCATGCGTGCAGGCTTACTATGCTCATAGGACAGATTCCTTACTGAGCATGAGTGTATTAAGATAAACTCTGAGTGGGTTTAACATCAGAATAATTATGAAGATAATATAAGCATGTGTCGTACTTTGTAATCATTTTCATAAATTTCGTTTGATATAGTTATTTTAACATCACTATGGCACAGCGCTTAATAACAACCTCTTATTTGTAGTTTTTTTTTTTAGTTGTTGAAGCTGCTCAGTTAATATCAAACTGCTAATAAGAAACTAATTTGTTTTCCAATTATAAATGCTAGAATGCGAGGTGTCTGTCACAGTCTACTGCTTTTCAAAAGCCTGAAAGCTGAGAAAAGATAGGCTCATTAATCGGAGGATGTGCAAGGTGAAGACAGTTTAAGATAAAGTTAAATATCACACATTTATTTGTTATGAAGCATAAATTCATTGCAGTTCAAGTTTTCTCGGAGCTTCACTGAGACTGCCTTTGGAATTACAGACATGAATGAAATGAAATAAATAAGGGAAAATAAGACATTAAAATTATCTTGAATTTTTTTTTACTATCGCCCTCATATGATAAATTTCTAGTGCTAAATATGATAATCATTTAAGACACAATTGTAAGCAGTTTCACTCTTGGTTCTTTTGTACGTTATAGTACCATAGCCAACATATTTTCTACCATAGAACCAAATGTTTCAAGGCCCATGGTTGTATTTATTGACTCATCAGTTCATTAGCCTGAATTGATAAAGTTATTAAAATATTAGCACAGTTATCTTTTACTATACTATCTTCCCTGATATTTTGGCATTGGCTTGGATGATTATGACATGCTTCATGCCTCAGTGTAAATTGTCCTAGTTGAGTTACTGTCATCTTACATGTTATCAGAAATATCAGTTCTCCCAGAGTTTTCACACATAATTTGAAATAATATTGGGAAATGGTGTTTCTCCAGAAGATTCCTTATATATCGCTATTATTTTTAAGGATTGTCAAAAAGAAAGTAAAATTTTAAGATAATTCAAATGCAAACATCTTACTGTAATGAAACCTCACTATGAACATGCTGTAGACATAATACATTTAGTAGCATGCTGTGTATGGAGAAAGGGAATTTGATTGTGAGTTATAGCATTCATGAATGTAATGTGTGCTGAATATTCTTAGGTTTATAATATCAACATGAATTTTCTTATTTAGCTACCAAAGCACTATGGAATTTTAGTAATACAAACACTCTTAATTTAAAGTTAAAATACTTGACTCCCTTCTTTCCCTGCCTTCTTTTCCTCCTTTATTCTTTCACACATTTCCTGTTCCTTTCTCTTTTTTTCCCACATCCATGTTCATATTTACTTTTCTCTAACATCATTAATCGCTGTACTGTGTGATAATAACCTTTCAACTTAATGTGATGACTTTTATACTGTCTATTTGTTCAGAAAATATTTTAATATTGTAAATTGATAAGTAATATTAAAATATACATGATTTAAATTCCTTTATTATTCTTTTAGGGATAGTATAGATCATATATTCCAAAAATGATATCATATAATTAAATATAATTAGATAATGTTAAAGGTCTCATTCCTATAGACTAACCTATTCTGATTATTTTAAAATATAATAAGATAATACAAAACCAATCACATGTGAGTTGGGCAAGTCAATTAGACAGAAAAGAGCACAAGAGAAGGCATATAAATTAGAGACCAACTTGATCCCACACTCAGGAATCCCTTAGGAACATTAAACTGACTGGAAGCTATAACTTCCATTTATGTGCAGAGGACCTGTTGCAGACATGTGAAGGCCCTATGTTTGCTGCTGCTTCTGTCTGTGACTTCATATGAACTTTGGTCTTATTGATTTAGAGGGCCTTGTTTTCTTGGTGTCTCCATCTCATATGGCTCTTATAACTCTTTCTTCTTCCTCTTCTTTAGGGTTCCCTGAACCTGGATGGTTGGGATTTGAGGGTGAAATCTCATTTAAGACTGAGTGCTCTAAAGAATCTCACTCTCTCCATAATATCTATATGTGGGTCTCTGTCTTTACTCATATCTGCAACAGAAGGAACCAATTTTGGTGATATCAGAATGGATGGACAAAGAACTGTTATATGTGTTTAACACAATGCCATTAGTAGTCATTTTGTTGCTGCATTGTTTTTGAACAGTATAACCTGGTTTTACTCTATGTCCCTGGCCTAAATGGACTCTGATTTTTGGTCAACAAAGAAGTTTAGGGTATGGGTTCCATCTTGTGGAACGGGCCTTAAGTCAAATCAAGTATTGGTTCCTTGCTCTCATAAGTTTTATGCCACTATCACCCTAACATACCTTTCAGGCAGGACACAATGTATAAAAAAGGTTTTGTGTTTGCCTAATGTTTATATTTCTCTTTTGGTAACAGACTCAGTACTTCCTGTAGCAAAGATGTTAACATCTAGGGGCAAAGGCTTTATATGGCCACCAGCTCAGCTTTTCTTCATGATGCTCTTCTTTATTTAATTAATTAGTCTATGTTCTACCCCAAATGCAGTTTTCCCTCCCTCCCTTCCTCCTGTTCAATCCCACACTTCCTTCCACCATCCCCAATCCATTCCTCCTATGTTTCTGTTCAGAAAGGGGCAGGTCTCCCATGAGTATGAACAAGATATGGAGGATGAAGTTGTATTAAGCTAAGCATATCCCCCTATATAAAGGCTGGTCAAGACCAATCAGTATGAGTAATATGTTCCCCAGAGCGAGACAAAACTGCCCTGGCTCTTATTGTTTGGTGTCCCACAAGTAGACCAAGCTACCCCAGCTGTCATATATATGTAGAGGGCTTAAGTTGGATCCCTGCGGATTCCTGGTTGTTGGTTCAAACTCTGTGAGTTCCTATGAGCCATGTTAGTTCTTTCTGTGGGTTTTCCAGTGAATTCTTTGACTCTAATGGCTCTTCCAATCCTTCCTCTCTCTCTTCCACAGGATCCCCTGACTCCAGCCTTATGTTTTGGTGTAGGATTCTGCATCTGTTTCCATAAGTTACTGGATAAAGGCTTTCTGATGACAATTGGGGTAGTCACCAATCTCTTCACAGGAAATAGCCTGTTGAGGCTATGCATATACTGTTGATAGAAATCTTATCTGGGGTCGTACTTGTAGATTTTGGGGTGTTTACCTTGCATCAGGTTTCTACCTGATCCCAATATACCCCCTCCATTCATGTCTTTCAGTACTATCCTCCATTCACCTCCCCACCCTGTCCCTCAAGTTCTCATCCATATGCCCCCAGTCCACCAAGGAGATCTCTTCCATTTCCCCTTCACATGGATATCCATGCATCCCCGCTTGGGCCCTCCCTGTTGCCTAGCCTCTCTGGGTCTCTTGAGTATAGTATAGCTATCCTTTATTTTACAGCTAATATTCACTTATGAGTGAATACATATCATGCTTATCTTTCTGGGTCTGGGTTACCTCACTCAGGATAACTTTTTTTCTGGATACAACCATTTGCCTTCCAATTACCTAAAGTCATTAGTTTTAATAGCTGAGTAGTATAGTACTCCATTGTGTAAATGTATCACATTTTCTTTATATGCTCTTCAATTGAGTGACATCTAGGTAGTTTTCAGGTTCTGGATACTATAGTTAAAAGTGCTATGAACATAGTTGAGCAAGTGTCCTTGTGATATAATTGAACATCCCTTGGGCATATATATGCCTTTTTAAATGGATGAGTAATACTCATTTTGTAAATGCATTACATTTTCTTTACCTTTAAACATCCACATATTTTTTCCATTGAGGGACTTCCAGGCTATTTGCAATTTCTGACTGTTACGAACAGAGCAGCAATGAACGTGGTTGAGATAGTGTCATTGCAGTAGAACGAAGCATCTTTTGGGGATATGCCAAAGACTTGTAAAGTTTGGTCTTAAAGTATACAGATTTCCATCTTTTCTGCTCAACAGACATGCTGATTTCCATATCAACGGTACAAATTTGCATTCCTGCCAGCAATGAAAGAGTGTTCCCATTGCTCCACATCTTTGTCAGCATGAGCTGCCACATGTATTATTGAACTTAGCCTTTTGACAGGCATAAGACTGAATCTCAATGTTGTTTTAATTTGCATTTCCCTTAGGGTTAAGGATGTTGGCCATTCGTTGTTTCTCAGACATTTGAGTTTGTGTTTCTTATATTTATAATTCTCTGTTTAAATCTGTACCTCATTTTTGAATTGTATTGTTTGTTTCTTTGACAGTTTTTTGAAGTCATTGAAATATTTTGGATATTATTTCTCTATTGGATATGTATTGGTAAACATCTTTTCAGGTTCAGTAGACTTTCACTTTGTGTAAACAATGATATCTTTTGCAGTACAGAAGATTCTCAGTTTCTTAAGATCCGATTTATTAATCGTTGTGTCTGTGTAAATGATGCTGTGTTCAAAAAGTCTGTTTCCTGGGAACACAAGTTCAAGGCTCTTCCCTGCTTTTTCTTTTATCGGGTCCAGTATATCCAGATATACATTGAGGTTTTGATCCATTTGGAGTTGAGTTTTGTTTATGTTGATATATATGGAATTACTTGGACTGTTGTACATGCAACCATCAAGTTTAACTTATTAACGATGTTGTCCTTTCCCAGTGTGTGTTTTTGCCTTCCTTACCAAAAAAAAAAAAAAAATCATGTGTCCAGAGCCCCATAGATTTGTATCTTGTTCTCAGTTTTATTCCATTAATCAATTTATGTGGTTTGGTTTCAGTACAAATACAATGTTAATATTTGTTTTCCTTTTTCTTTCTATGATAGCTTTGCAGTACTGCTTGATATCAGGGATGGTGATACCTCTAGTGATTCCTATTTAAGGCTGTCCATCATTTCACTTATGCAATATAGCATCATATTGCCCTTATCTCAGAAAAAATCCAAACTTATTACTGAAAGAATGCAAGTAATGGCAGCTTAAGTGGTTTAAAGAAAAAGGAAGTTTTTAACTTTAACATAGTAAAATTACATATTAAAAAAACAGGAATCAAACAAGAATTAATTATATTTATATGTACTTTATCTTCTATCATAATTAAGGAAAACTATAATTATAACTACCTATTATTCAACTCCATCAAAGACCCCAGAAGAATATAATGTACATTAAGTAAATAGAAAGTGCATTGTAATCAACTTCCAAAACTCTAGAATTAACAGAGACATCTCGCTGCCTTGACAGTCATCCAAAGTTCTTCTGTGTTGTTGGAGCATCTGTCTTCAGCCTACAGGTCCATAGCATCTGGAAACCTTTCCCATGAAGTAGGAAGTATCAAAGACAGTTCCACCTATATTGGCAGTTTTTCAGGCACTTTCTTTTGTGTCCTGCAGAATGTCTGGCAGACTCTTTCATGAAGCAGGAACCCTGAAGGACTATCTCACCTTTAGGCAAATTCAACAATATTCTCTCTGTGGGTCACACACGTCTAGCTCACACAACATAACATCAAACAG
>PVIU01021564.1:0-32527 GCA_004026605.1 Ondatra zibethicus
CACGTACTGCAGGCTACTTCCCACTTTTTCTTCTATCAGGTTCAGTGTGGTTAGATTTATGTTGAGGTCTTTAATCCATTTGGACTTGAGTTTTGTGCAGGGTGACAGATAAGGGTCTAATTTCATTCTCTTACACGTTGACATCCAGTTATGCCAGCACCATTTGTTGAAGATGCTTTCATTCTTCCATTGTGTAATTTTAGCCTCTTTGTCAAATATGAGGTGTTCATATGTTTGTGGATTAATATCCAGATGTTTGATTCTATTCCATTGGTCAACATCTCTGTTTTTATGCCAATACCAAGCTGTTTTCGTTACTGTAGCTCTGTAATAGAGTTTGAAGTCAGGGATGGTAATGCCTCCGGCAATTCCTTTATTGTATAGGATTGTTTTGGCTATCCTGGGCTTTTTGTTTTTCCATATAAGTTAGTTATTGTTCTCTCAAAGTCTATGAAGAATTTTGTTGGAATTTTGATGGGGATTGCATTGAATCTATAGATGGCCTTTGGTAGAATTGCCATTTTTACTATATTGATCCTTCCAATCCAGGAGCATGGGAGATCCTTCCATTTTCAGGTGTCCTCTTCGATGTCTTTCTTCAAGGTCTTAAAGTTCCTGTCAAATAAATCTTTAACTTCCTTGGTTAGTTTTATCCCAAGATACTTTATGCTATATGTGGCTATTGTAAAAGGTGATGTTTCTCTGATTTCCCTCTCGGTTTCTTTATCCTTTGTGTATAGGAGGGCTACTGATTTTTTTGAGTTTATTTTGTATCCTACCATTTCACTGAAGGTATTTATCAGCTCTAGAAGTTCTTTGGTAGAGTTCTTGGGGTCACTTATGTACACTATCATATCATCTGCAAATAACGAAGGTTTGGCTTCTTCTTTTCCAATTCGAATCTTACAGCGATTGCTAAGACTTCAAGCACTATATTAAAGAGATATGGCGACAGTGGACAGCCTTGTCTTGTTCCTGATTTCAGTGGAATTCGCTTTGAGCTTCTCTCTGTTTAATTTGATGTTAGCTGTCAGCTTGCTATTTATTGCTTTTATTATACTTAGATATGATCCTTGTATCCCTAATCTCTCCAAGACCTTTATCATAAAGGGGTGTTGAATTTTGTCAAATGCTTTTTCAGCATCTAATGAAATGATCATATGGTTTTTTCTTTGAGTTTATTTATATGATGGATTACATTGATAGAATTTCTCATGTTGAACCAGCTCTGCATCTGTGGGATGAAGCCTATTTGATCATAATGGATGATTTTTTTTAATGTGTTCTTGGATTCTGTTTGCCAGTATTTTATTGAGAATTTTTGCATCGATGTTCATAAGTGAGATTGGTCTCTAATTCTCTTTCTTGGTTGTGTCTTTGTGTGGTTTTGGTATCAGGGTAATTGTAGCTTAATAAAAATGGGTTTGGCATTGATCCTTCTGTTTCTATTATGTGAAACACCTTAAGAAGTGTAGGTATTAGCTCTTCTTGGAAGTTCTGGTAGAATTCTGCATTAAAACCATCTGGTCCTGGGCTTTTTTTGGTTGGGAGGTTTTTGATGACAGCTTCTATTTCCTTGCGACTTATAGGTCTATTTAAATTGTTCACCTGGTCTTGATTTAATTTCTGTATATGGTATTTATCTAAAAAACTGTCCATTTCTTGTACATTTTACAATTTTGTGGCATACAGGCTTTCGTAGTAAGACCTAATGATTCTTTGTATTTCCTCAGTGTCTGTTGTTATGTTCCCCTTTTCATTCCTGATCTTGTTAGAGTGTTCTCTCTCTGCCTTTTGATTAGTTTGAATAAGAGTCTGTCGATCTTGTTGATTTTCTCAAGGAACCAGCTCTTCATTTCATTGATTCTTTGGATTGTTTTCTGTGCCTCTATTTTGTTGATTTCAGTCCTCCATTTGGTTATTTCCACTCTTCTACTCCTCCTGGGTGAGTCTGCTTCTTTTTTTTCTAGAGCTTTCAGGTGTGCTGTTAATTCACTAAAGTGTGCTTTCTCCATTTTCTTTATGTGGGCACTAAGTGCTATGAACTTTCCTCTTAGGTTAGTGTATGTTGTTTCTTTATTTTCATTGAATTCAAGGACGACTTTAATTTCTTTCTTTATTTCTTCCTTGACCCAGTAGTGGTTCAGTAGTTGACTGTTCAGTTTCCATGAGTTTGTATGTTTTTGGGGTGTGGAGTTGTTGTTACATTCTAACTTTACTCCACGGTGATCCGACAAGACACAAGTGGTTACTCCAACTTTTTTTTTTATCTGTGGATGTTTGCTTTGTTACAAAGTATGTGATCAATTTTCGAGAAGGTTCCATGAGATGCTGAGAAGAAGGTATATTCTTTCCTGTTTGTGTGGAGTGTCTATAGATGTCTATTAAATCCATTTGATTCTTTACATCTGTTAGTTCTCATATTTCTTTGTTAAGTTTCTGTCTGGTTGACCTGTCAATTGGTGAGAGAGTTTTGTTGAAATCTCCTACTATTAGTGTGTGGGGTTTGATGTGTGCTTTGAGTTCTAGTAATGTATTTTTTTTTACATATGTGGGTGCTTTTATATTAGGGGCATAGATATTAAGGATTGAGACTTCATCTTGATGAATCTTTCCTGTTATGAGTATGAAGTGTCCATCTCCATCTCTTCTGATTGATTTTATTTTGAAATCAATTTTGTTCAATATTAGTATAGCCACACCCGCTTGTTTCTTATGTTTGTTTGATTAAAAATCCTTTTCCCAACCCTTTTCTCTGAGATAATGTGTGTTTTGTCGTTGAGGTGTGTTTCTTATAAACAGAAGAATGTTGGATCCGGTTTTGTATCCTTTCTCTTAACGTGGGCCTTTTCTTTTTCAGGTTCTGCAGACAAGCCTTTATTTCACTTTCTCACACAGTATATATAGCCCCCAGCAGGGAAGGCCCAGCCTGGAAAAGCAGGAAGCTCTCACTGAAACTCACATGGCTTAGGGATAAACATCCTTAGAAACATTGCTGAAAACACCAGATTGTTCCTGTTTCTCTTCCTGTTTTCAACCAACCACAAGAGTGCAAAACATATCCATTTGGGGTGCAAAGGCCTGTCCTCAAGCGGCCCAACATCCTATCACAAAGCAGTGATTTTTTTTTTTTTGGTCGTCAGTTTTTAAATTTTTTTTTCATATTCCTTTATTTTTCATTGACAAATTTACTCTTCTTCCCCTCCAGAAGCTGGAGGGGCTATATATACTGCTTCCTTAAGAGGGGGCAGGGTACCCTGCCCTGTGGGAAGTCCAAGGACCTCCCCCCTCCATCCTGGCCTAGGAAGGTGTCCATCCATATAGAGTAGGTTCCCCAAAAGCCAATACATGCAGAAGAGATAGGTTCCAGTGCCATTATCATTGGCTTCTCTGTCAGCCGCCATTGACAGCCACATTCAGAGATTCCGGTTTGATTATATGCTCATTCAGTCCTGGTCCAGCTGGATTTGGTGAGCTCCCATAAGATCAGGCACACTGTCTGAGTTGGTGGACCAGCCCCTCATGGTCCTGACTTCCTTGCTCATCTTCTCCCACCTTCTGGTCTTCCACTGGACCTTGGGAGCTTAGTCTATTGCTCTGATGTGAATGTGGGTCTCTGTCTCTATCTCCATCCATCAGATGAAATTTCTATGGTGATGATCAAGATATTCATCAATGTGACTATGGGACAAGGCTAACTCAGGCACCCTCTCCTCTGCTGCCCAAGTACCTAGCTGTGGACATCTCCATGGACACCTGGGATCCCTTCTAGAGACGAGTCTCTTGCCAATCCTAAAATGACTCCCTTAATGATATCTTATTCCCTTCTCCAATATCCACCTTTCCTTCAAATCCAACCTCTCACTTCCCAAAGCTCTCCTCAGTCCTTCCCTTTCCCCTTCTCTCTCCCCCTTTCTCTTTAACCCACCCCCACAACCACCCCTACCTCTACCCCTATCCCAAGTCCTTTGCTTCCAACTTTTGCCCAGCGATCTTGTTTGTTTCCAATTTCCAGGGTGATCTATATATGTTTTTCTTTGGGTTCACCTTGCTTTTTGGCTTCTCTAGGCTTGTGAACTATAGGCTTAATGTCCTTTGTTTATGGCTAGGGTCCACTAATGAGTGAGTACATACCATAGTCATCTTTTTGGGTTTAGGTTGTCTCACTGAGTATAGTGTTTTCTATTTCCATCCATTTGTATGCAAAATTCAAGATGTCATTGTTTTTTTTACCACTGAATGGTATTCTAATTTGTATATATTCCACACTTTCTTTATCCATTCTTCCATTGAAGGGCACCTAGGTTGTTTCCAGGTTCTGGCTATTACAAATAATGCTGCTATGAACATAGTTGCACAAATGCTTTTGTACTATGATTTGGCATCTCTTGGGTATATTCCCAAGAGTGGTATTGCTGGATCCTGAGATAGGTTGATTCCCAATTTCCTGAGATACCGCCACACTGATTTCCAAAGTGGTTGCACAAGTTTGCATTCCCACCAGCAATGGATGAGTCTTCCCTTTACCCCACATCCTCTCCGTCATAGGCTATCTTTGGTGTTTATTAATTTAGCCATAGATCACCCTGGAAATTGGAAACAAACAAGATCGCTGGGCAAAAGTTGGAAGCACAGGACTTGGGATAGGGGTAGAGGTAGGGGTGGTTGTGGGGGTGGGTTAAAGAGAAAGGGGGAGAGAGAAGGGAAAAGGGAAGGACTGAGGAGAGCTTTGGGAAGTGAGAGGTTGGATTTGAAGGAAAGGTGGATATTGGAGAAGGGAGGTGTTTTGATTTGTATTTCCCTTATCACTAAGGAAGTTGAACATGACCTTAAGTATCTTTTGGCCACTTGAACCTCTTCTGTTGAGAATTCTCGGTTCAGGTCATTACCCCATTTTTTAATTGGGTAATTTATCATTTTAATTTCTAGTTTCTTGAGTTCTTTGTATATTTGGATATCAGACCTTTGTCTGATGTGGGGTTAATGAAGATCTTCTCCCATTCAGTAGGATGCCTTTTTGTCTTAATGACTGTGTCCTTTGCTTTACAGAAGCTTCTCAGTTTCAGGAAGTCCCATTTATTCATTGTTACTCTTGTTGTCTGTGCCACTGGGGTTATACGTAGGAAGTGGTTTCCTGTGCCCATGTATTGCAGGCTACTTCCCACTTTCTCTTCTATCAGGTTCAGTGTGGCCGGATTTATGTTGAGGTATTTAATCCATTTGGACTTTAGTTATGTGCATGGTGATAGATAGGGATCTATTTTTATTCTCCTACAGGTTTACATCCAGTTATGCCAGCACCTTTTGTTAAAGATGCTTTTATTCTTCCATTGTATACTTTTAGCTTGTCAAATATGAGTTCATATGTCTGTGGATTAATATCTGGGTCTTCGATTTGATTCTATTGGTCAACGTCTCTGTTTTTATGTCAATACCATGCTGTTTTTATTACAGTATCTCTGTAATAGAGTTTGAAGTCCGGGATGATAATGCCTCCGGAAATTCCTTTATTGTAAAGGATTGTTTCAGCTATCCTGGGCTTTTTTTTTTTAGGAATATCTCTCTTAAAGGTGTTATGGCACAGCACCACCAAACAGAAAAAAGCTGTGTTAAACTCTCTATTTTTTTTCTTCTAGAATTTCTTTTTTAAGCCCTCTCATGTTTTATGTGGACTTAGTTGACCACCTTGAAGTGCCAATTGCTTTAGGAGTGGCTGCTTGTTCATCCCAGCCTCCTGGCTATCTTATCCCTAAAATAACCACACAGAAATTGTTTTAATTAAAATACTACCTGGCCCATTTGCTCTAACCACTTATTGGCTATCTCTCACATCTTGATTTAACCTATTTCTATTAATCTGTGTATCAACCACGTGTCTGCGGCTTACCAGCAAGATTCTAAGTTGCATCTGTCTCAGGCGGAGGATCCATGGCTTCTCCCTGACTCTGCTTTCTTCCTCCCAGCATTCAATTCTGTTTTCCCTACATACCTCAGTTCTGCCCTATCAAAAGGCCTAGACAGTTTATTAATTCATTAACCAATAAAAGCAACACATGAACAGAAGAACCTCCTATACCACCAATGCACTCTTGATTAACCACTGAAAGCATGGCACATCCACTTAGGTCCATGCCAGAGAGTGATTGATGTGACCATTTGGTTCCTTCCTGGGCCTGAACAGGGCATATTTGCAAAGGTGAAAATGATGGGCAAATTAGTGGTAGATTTCTATACAACAGGGAGCTAAATAGAAGGGGAAGTTAGGTGTCTCTAATTGTGGAAGTCAAGTGAGTCAACAATTGAGGCTGAAGATGGGTGGGGTCTAGTCCTGATCAGACTGTAAGCACTCATTTTCTTTTGATTTTTTGAGACAGGGTTTCTTTGTGTTGCTTTGGTGCCTGTTCTGGCACTAGATCTTGTATACCAGGCTGACTTTGAACTCAGAGAGGTCTGTCTGCCTCTGTCTCCTGAGTACTGGAATTACAGGTCACCACTGTCCAGCTTGTAAGACACTCTTATTCATGCTTTCCCATCAAGAAAGACCATCAGCCATTCTGAAAAGTAAAACACTCACTGGGTGCTGTTACTCCATCTCAGTCTTGTGCCATGGATAATGATCTGTGCTTTCATCTTTAAATAAGGGAAATGCTTAGGTAAAGGAACATTTGACCTTGTTCTGGTCTATTCACTCAACTATTATTGAAACCTGATGGTAGAACGAACCTTTTGCACTAAATTGTGATACATCTCCAGTGGCAATCTGTGCACAAGTTGTCCATCATTGTAGGAAGTTGTATGTGGGTTTCCTGTGTGCTTCTAGTAAGGACCCAAGCTCATTACTATATATTAATTAGTTGGGTCAACATAAGCACATTTCTTAGCCAATATCACTATTTAGAGGGTGCAGTGGTATTCTCTAGCTTTTCATTGTCCCAGAAAAGCAAGTGTGAGAGTGTGAGAGGTACAGGTATTTTAGTGATAGAAGGGTAATATTCTCTCTCTCTCTCTCTCTCTCTCTCTCTCTCTCTCTCTCTCTCTCGGTCTCTCTCTGTGTGTGTCTCACTGTCTATATCTATATCTCTTCTCAGACTCTTTTTCTCTGTCTCTCTATCTCTATCTCTGTGTGTATATGATGCCATTAATGTCCTCTATTGAATTTGCAACATGGAAAGACTGGGGTTTCTGGGGAGAGATTAGCTCTACTGACTGTCAATATCAGAAAAGGATTCTGTGAAGAAGGGCCCTTAGTAAGAATTCAGCATGGAGGAAGGTAGGGACCAGAGTAGAATGATAGAAAAGGAACTGAAGTATAGGGAAGGCTCTAGTGCTGGAGAATGTGGGGAATTAATCAAGAATATACACAGATATTTGAGTCTTCACTGCACTGGGCTGCATGATGTCCCAGGGAGAGTGAGAGAAGCAGCTCAGGTTGGGAATGTTTGTGGTTAGCATCAGAATGAGAATGGAAGGATAGAGAAACTGAATAAAACTCTTCAATATTGAGATTGATTGCAGTATCAACCATAGCCACTGTGGGTAGTGACAGGGAAGTTTAGAAACAGTTATGCAAATCCTAGGTGACTCACTGGGGAAACTGACTTTCCTGCTTGCCTGGGCTTGTGGTTTGTAATTGGCAATTTCTTTGTTCCCCTGACTTCTTCTTTTCTGTCACAAGAAGCTCCTCCTACTCCCATCTCTGCTTCCAAACCTCCTTATTTTGTTTTCCTTCTTTGCTTTTCTATTGGAAACATTGTTCCTGATATGACATTGTAGATCCTGTGTCAGTGCCCTCAGCACTGATGCTCAGGGGATAAAAGTATTTTACTGCTGTATAAGGAACAAGAATATCATTTGCCAACTTTCAAACTGAACCTGGTAAGAATCTCTGTTCTTCCTTGGTGTACAATGATGGCAATAACCTTTCCTTCAGGGTTAGTGTGAGAATCAACTAGTGCAGCAACATGGGTGGTTTTATATAAGAATTCTTATTTTTGAAGATTTGAATTGGGTTGGGAGAGTGCATTGGTTAGTTTTTGTCATCTTGACGTAGTCAAAAGTCACTTTGGAAATAGGGAACGTCAACTGAGGATATCCTTTGATCATATTACACTGTAGTCATGTCTGTGGGGGCATTTTCTTGATTAATGATGCTAAGAGACAGCAGAACCTGATGCTCCTTCTCTCATAGGACAATACATGCAATATAGTTTGGGATTCTTGACATAGTCACTTCCATTCCATGATCTTAGCATGTAGTTTGCTGGCTTAGGAACAGGACAAGAGTCTATAATGTTATAGATATAAGGTATTTCTTCTGGATCCATCCAGCCATTTCCCTTCTGATTCAGTTTCATTTTGCTCATTCTTCCTTTTTCCACTTCATGCAGAAGTGTCTGAAGTGTGAAGAAGTTTTGGTTATGGCTAAAGTTAGGATGACTATTTGTTCCCTGAGTCAGAGGTAATAGATTCTGTTCATTTTGCAATTAGCAACCTGTTTCCTTAACCATGTTTCATGACTTCCTGTGAACTATTGCTGTGCACAGAGTGTAAAAGACCATCTGGGATTAGTGGTGTCATGTGGCCCCTTGTACCCTTTATAATGCCCTCCAGTGTAGTAACTATCAGAACATCAGTTTCTTCAGTTCATTCTAGACATCATGGATCAGAACCAGGACATATCTTGTGCCTCCATGGGCCTACCAGATTTAGATGAAAGCATGACAGAACCAGGTAACATTTTTCAATAGGGACAGAGTAAGTTGCTATGCTGATGGTGTAACAAGTGTAGTTAGTATCCTACACTTGTTATCCTATGTTATCCTATGCTCAGCTGCTAGTTTTGGTGGTATATTCCTTTGAATCCAGCAGCTGGGAAGCAGAGGAGGTGGATATCTGTGAGTTTAACACCAACCAGGTCTTAATAATGAGTTATAGGATAGCCAGGGCATTGTATAGAGACCTTGTCTGAAAAAAAAGCCCAAAGAAAAACAAAACGAAAGGATCTGCTTAGGGAGAGGGAAAATTGAGTACAGCTTACCAAAATAACTAGACACTTAGGTCTGGATAATGGAACGTGTAACCTAAGCCATGCTCCAAGGGCAGCATCTCCTAATTGCAAATCAGGACAAATAAATTAGATAAAACAAATTGTAGGCTAAAATCTCCCATGAACATAGCTGCAAAGTCTAAAAAAATGTCATTTGTGCACCATGGAAAGACAGTCCTGAAGAGCATGTATTCTATGACTTTATATTCATGAGAGTTTGTTAAGTATTCTATGATGCTTACAACATGATAAATATTTACTAAATGTGAATTTTGGACCACATTCTGCTGTTACGCATGAGAATGTATTATAAAATGAAAAAAAAACCTCTCGAAAAATTAGAACTAACCCAGTCATATAAATCCTATTCAACATTGAAAACAATACATTTTTTGATGATAATAACAAGATCAAAATTGAAAACATACCTAATGGAGACTATTTTTGCTAAAGAGTTAGCAGTTTTCAATGTTCTGCAGACATTCATCATAGACACTCAAAGGAAATTAGGAACAGAGAACCTCCAGATTCAGAACAACAAATTTAGCATCATACTGAGTTGTGAGAAAGCAGAAATTTTGCATTAAATTCTGAAGAAGGTAACAGAATCTCCTCTCTTCATACATTCTTAGCTTTGTACTTGAAGATTTAGCTAAAACATAAACAAAAGGAAAGTAAAAAAACCTATTTCATTAAAGATAAATGAGAGAGAGAAATAAATACTACTATCATTGTTTGAAGATAACATGGCTGTCTATGTAAAAATTCTAAATTATTGTTTGATAAGTCATCCTAACAAGGAGATTCTGGGATGGTTGTTATACTAGCCAATTACTTTAGCATATATGAGAAATAAGCAGTGGAAAATGAATTGAAAAACACATACATTTCATGCATCATTTCACACCCTCATATCTGTGAAGGTCTATGATGGTGATATTTACAGTGGCCAGGAAATGTCACAGATCAGAACTTTGTGTTAGGAAACTCCTTCAAAGTCCTGCTCACTCTAATTTGCCAGATTGTCCTTATTTCTTCAGTGTAGTATCATTGCCTTTCAGGAGAAACTCCAAGAAGAATATATATTGAAGACTGAAAGGTTGGAGGGTCGTGGAGAGAGTTTTGGAGCATCATAGGCAGAGTGACTATAAATTCTAATCTCTGATTTTACACATCATTTTTGTTATTGAGGCACCTTCCTTGTTTCTAGTCCAACAGAGAGACCCTACTACCATGAAGAATGTGGCAATGTATAAAAATGGAAAATGACACATGAGAGGGAGGGGAAGAAAAATGTACAGAAATGAGTATCCAAGCCAGACAGATGGGACAGAATATTCCCTTACTTTTAATATCCAGAAAAGAGTCAGTTCAGTCAGCAAATGCCCACAGTAGGTGGAGGGATACATATTCACTTGCTGAGGAAGGATCTCATCACAACACTCACACTTCTTCTGTACCCAAAACACATTCTATAGCTGTAGACTCTCTCACAACAGCTCCTCAATGTGAGAACTGAATTTTTTCTCATTTGATTTTTAAATTGTTTTTATTGCACATTTTTTAATTGTTTTTAATCCCCTCTTTCCTTCTACCCTCCCTATGACCCCAAAACTCTCAATTTACTCAGGAGAACTTGTCTTTTTCTCCTTCATATGTAGATCCATGTATATCTCTTTTAGGGTCCTCTTTGTTGTCTAGGTTCTCTGGGGTTGTAGACTGTAGGCTGTTTTTTCTTTGCTTTATGTTTCAAAGCCACTTATAAGTGAGTTCATATTATATTTGTCTTTCTGGGTCTGGGTTACCTCACTCAGGATTTTTTTTTCTAGATCCATTAGTTTGCCTGAAAATTTTACACACTGAACCTCAAAGAAGAGAATGTGGGAAGTACACTTAAAAGCATTGGCAGAGGAGATAACTTCCTAAATTTAACCCCAGTAGCACAGACACTGGCAGAAATAATTAATAAATGGAATCTCCTGAAACTGAGAAGCTTCTGTAAAGCAAAGGACATGGTCAACAAGACAAAACATCAGCCTAAAGAATGGGAAAAGATCTTAACCAAACCTACATCAGTCAGAGGACTGATCTTCAAAATATACAAAGAAGTCAAGAAACTGGTTATCAAAAGAACAAATAATCCAATAAAAAATGGTGTACAGACCTAAACAGTGAACTCTCAACAGATGAATCTCAAATGGGTGAAAGTCACTTAAGGAAATGCTCAACATCCTTAGCCATCAGAGAAATCCAAATCAAAACAACTCTGAGATTCCATCTTATACCTGTAATAATGGCCAAGACCAAAAACACTGATGACAACTTATGCTGGAGAGGATGTGGGTTAAAGGGAGAACTCCCTCATTGCTGTTGGGAGTGCAAACTTGTACAGATGCTTTGGAAATCAGTACTGTGGTTTCTCAGAAAATTGGGAATAATCTACTTCAAGACCCAGAAATACCACTTTAGGGTATATACCCAAAGGATGCTCAATCATACCACAAGGACATTCTCGACTATGTTCATAGCAGCATTATTCATAATAGGCAGAACCTGGAAACAACCTAGATGCCCCTCAATGGGAAAATGGATAATGAAAATGTGCCACATTTACACAATGTAGTACTACTCATTGGTAAGAAATGGATTTTTTTTTTTTACAGATAACATGGATCATAAGATTTGTTTCCCAGGCTCTGAAATTCTTGAAATGTGCACTTCTTTTTCTTCTGATTACATCCCAGCAGCATGTTGACTCTGTCTCTGGTTGCTCCAAGCCTTAAAGACCAGAAACCCAAGGACTATGAGGATCATGACAGCAAACCCCATCCTGATGACATTCTCCACCGTGTGATCCTGGTTTTCTGAGGCTGTGGTTGTAGAAAAAGAAATTGCAGAGATTAGTGATAGTCAAAATTCTCTGAAGAGAACTAAATGTTCCCAAGATAATTGAATTTCTATCAGAGTCCCTACCTTCCCTGGACAGAATTTGGCCCCTATGTTTCCAGTTTTTAATCTCTTACCTGTTTTGGGTTTTGACATGTTCTATAATGCACTGATAGTCTCAGCTGATCCTGAGAACAGAAGAGTATGACGTGGGTGTGCTTAAGAAAGCTAAGGGGTTTTTTTTGAGTTCCACTTTTAAATTTAATGTAAATATCCATCATTCTCATTCTATAAACTAACGAATTTCTTGAATGAATCTTTCCCTTGGCATAGCTGCATTCCCTCTTATTCTTATTAGTTTATTCATTGTCCCTGTGCAAACACCAGTGAAAACAGGAAATTCAGAGTAGAATACATTTGTTAAGACATCATTGGTATCGATCCTGAGTCACTACACTAAGCAGCCACAGGACCATTCTGAGTGTGTTGTCTCTGGTGAACTCAGCAGAGATCATCTGACATACATCCTCAGTTTTGGATGATTTCTTAAATGTATGTTTTTGTTGAGTGTTTGTTATTGTCATACTTAGATGCTCCCATCTCTCCTTTGATCTGAATATTATTACTCTGATCTCTTATGAGTACCCAGGGACCTTATAAGGTTGAGTGAAAAGAAACTTCCTTATAATCTCAGAGATTAGATACGGTGTCTTCTAAGGTTGATAACCTGTGTCTTGGTGTTAAAGTTCCCGAGATGTTCCTCCCTACATCAGACCAAGAAATTACAAATAGGAGCACATCCTTTTGGTGTATATTGATCACCTTGTGTTTTTTTCATATTCTTTGAGTAATGCAGAATCAAGGTGTAGAGAAGAGTTATGTAGACTGCTTTACAGTTCTGGATCTCAAAAGGTTTGATGTGATGTGTGTGTGTGTGTGTGTTTGTGTGTGTGAACTAGGAAAGAGTATACATGGTAAGTCACTAGGTTTACAGGTTCATGACTGTCTCACACTAAGCATAGATCTCAAGACTGACATTTCTAATCCTAACTTTTGTAATATTTACAAGTAGTAGATATTGAGAAAAATGGGACTGGCTGCAGCATGAGGAGAGAATGGTGTAGATCTTCCACCACTTTAGAAGATTCCAGGGTCTGTGGAGGGGCCATGCATGTCCTAACCCCAAAGCTTCTCTTGGTCAGATCAATACACTAAGGGCATGAGGGAGATATTCTTAGCTGTCAGCCTTCAAAGAAGGTAGAACCCATACAGTCTCAGGACCCTTATTTCACCATGTAGGGAAAAGTTGTAGATTTTACAAAGCAATAGGTTTTGATTAAGACTGCTGGGTTTTATTTTGCTTAATGTGATAATTGCTATGTTCAGGTGCTCATTATGAATTCTGTCTGGAAGGGTTGAGCTGGAGATGTGAATCTATTTTGATAGAATGAGTATATAGCAAGGCAAGATTAATGCTTATTACAAGAAGACTACCTCTTCCCCTGGAGACTCTGTGAGCCATGAATGCATTGAGAGTAAGGGTTGTAAATATTGAAAAGTGGTGGGTGATGAACAGAGGTCAGCACTGTGGGCTGGTTTCTGCTTAATATCCTACATCTATTTGTGGACTCTCAAAATGCTCCTTTAGACTACCTGAAACCTTCTGGATTCCATAGGAAGGACTGTAATAAGAATTCCTAGAAATATCCATGTGGTCCTCTACCATTATGAGGATAAATATCAATCTGGCTGACCCTCTACATCATATGTAACCCAATCCTAGCCAATAATTGCTCTAAATGGAGGTTGCTGAGATAGCCCTTCAGTTCAGAAAAATCTGGATCACCTCACCTGCGACCATGAGTTCCACAGGGGCACTGGCAAAATACAGAAGATATAGAGATGCATTGAGGGATTCATAGAACCTCTAGGTTCTCCTGAGAGTAGAGGTCACAGAACTCATGGAGAATACTAGAACTATGTCCCATGATCTAGAAGAAGGAGTCTGAATGCTCTGCTATAGCCCAGTGCCTCACTCTTGCACAAATCACAGCCACTATGGGACAGATCCACTGCAGAGTCTGGAGGATTCTATTGCAATGAAAAGTCACAGCCAAGGCCAGCACTGAAAGAAACTTAAGGCATGGGCCACACTTATTCCCTTTTTATGCAGAGAAGTAGCTATCCAGAAAAAGAAGAATATGTTCAAATCTGTATCTTCAGAAGCAGCTGTTTCAATCCCATAATTTGCTATTGTCCATTAGTGTCCCACATTCCAACAGGATTTTTTTTTGTAGCCTTCTGGGGTCTGGCTTCATGCAGTTGAGAGGTTTGTTCTCAGAACCTTATTGGCAGAATGGGAAGATGAATGTCTGGGTTACCTGTTCTCCTAATTATCTGCCTGGCCCTAAACTCTGGATGCCACCTTCGGTAGCACAAACTAAATCCTGAGCCCCTGGCATCTCTGTTAGGAACTCACAAGCTGAAGTGGCAGAGAAATGAAGATTTTTCTGGGCTAAGAGCAAGCAAGCTGCCTGGGGTGGAGCACACTCCCTGCACTTATATACTCACCAGCTGTTGGCTTGGGCCTTGAGGGTGGAAGGTTGGAGGGTCGAATGGATTCTAGGAAAAAGAACAAGAGGATGGTAAGTGTTAGATGCTAATCCAAGTCTTGTCCTCTTCACTGTCCTACATCTGCCCTGTAATCTTCCCAAGATCCTCATGCTGTCTACCTCAAACCTAGATTGAAATAGAGGATGGAGTGGATATTACTTGAAGGACTGCGGTTGGCATCATCTTCTCTGGCAGGGAAAGTGCCTTCTGACTACCTTTCCTATTGTCCCCTTGATCCCACCCAAGTCAAGGGCTGTCCTAGGGCTTGGATTCTAAGTCACTATGACAGTTTAGCGTCACTTCACCTGAGACAGTGAGCTTCACAGGGGCACTGGAGTTTGACAACAGGTAGACAGATGAGTCCCAAGAACCGTAGCACCTGTATGTGCCTGAGAGCATTGAGGTCACAGCACTCATGTTGAATTCTGCTTGGAACTCCCAAATTTGGAACTTTGATTTTAGTTGTTTAGTTGGGTAGGCTGCTCCATCTTTCGACAGAATGAAAGTGTCCACCTTGTACGTTGACTGACAGAGCAGGGTCACATAGTCTCCTGAGTACACTGTTGAATTAGGCTTCACTGAGAGGGAAGGAGTGAAAAATAGCTGTCCTAAGGAGAAGAGGGATGATGAAAGGCTACCTTCAATGTTCTGAGATGACACATAACCTGTATCTGTCCTCAACACCTGGAACTCTGTCTCCTTTCTCTGCCTGAACCCTTCTCCTGCTCTGCTGTCTCTGCATTTGTTCCCAAATAAAATCCCTATCCCTCATCCCAGCCATCACTTCCTTAAATTCCCTGTGAGAACTCATGCTGAAGCTAGGTGCCTGATAGTATCTATTTAGTTCCTCACCTGTGATCAGGATATCCAGAGGATCACTGGAGGCTGACCATTCAGAGGAGAGGTTGTGAGCACCATAGCATCTGTATTGGCCTCCAGTAGAGCTGCTAACAGATCCCAGTGTGAAGTTTGCCAAGGAGAGGCCAGCCTGGCTCCACTGGACATAGTGCTGGGTGAGGTTGTCTTCCCCTACCTTGTACAGAGCAAATCTATCATAGTTGATGTCAGACCAACACTGCAGGGTAAGGTTCTTTCCAGGGTCCAGGATATGGCCTTGGTGAGTCAGCAGCGAGGGTTTCTTGGACAGGCCTAGAGAGAAGGTGATAGACTAGGGACTGGGGAGCTGTTTTTTAGCAAACACCTATACCCTCTCATCCTGTCCTACACATGTCACTGCTTCTTCCCAGCTGTCAGGATCTGGATCAGTCACTTGGCTCTTTCTTTTGCTTTTTCCCTGCAACTACTCAGCAGGACAGATCCATGGCAAGGGGCTAAGGTGTCAAAAATATTTGGTCAATGATGGGGCTGACTCACCAGAGATGTGTATTTCCAGGGGGTCACTGGGTACTGACCACATCTGTGGGGCTTGTTTGTAGTAACCATAACATCGGAATGTCCCTTTATGGTCTGGAGTTATATGATCTATAGAGAAATAGGCTTGGTACTGCCTAATACTGTGTATGTACTGTGAGCTCATGGAGCTGAGGAATTTCTGATCTTCCTTGGTGAGAATGAGCTTGTCATATCCCTCCCATGAAATACATTGGAGAGTGATGTTCCTTCCTGAAGTCACCATAGGGCTGGGCAGTGCTGACAGCCTGGGTTTACTCTTGTGGATTCCTAGGACAGAATGAGAAGCCTGTTACATGGGCTCACACAGCCACAGTGTTCTCCAGGCTAGAGTGGGGGAGGGGAATACCCTGAGAGCAGAGCTTTGGGCTGAGACCCTGACTGTCCCCTCACCTGTCACCACCAGTTCCAGCGTGCCACTGCGCTCTGACCAACCAGACAAACTGTAGCAGTAACAATGATATTGCCCCACATGTTGGCTTGTTACATAAGGGATGGAGAACTTGACATTGTTCTCAGTTTCCTCTGGGGTCTGTGTACCCCATGGTTTCTGACTTCCTTCTTTATGCAGAATATATATTTCTGTATCTATGTTCCCCTGACAAGAGATAATCACTGTACTTCCATTTGCAATCACAGAGCCTGGCTCAGCCTTGATGGTGGGTTTGTGGAGGGTCCCTGCAAGGAAGTAGGAAAGAAGAAGATAAGTTTGTCTGAAAGTGGCATTTAGAAAGTCACATTGTGGATGAATCTTTTTTCTTTTTAATTTATTCTTCTCTCACAGAATACATCCTGATAGTAGTAGCCTCACCTCTTCCCTCTTCCAGATACCCACTGCACCTCTGTTTCCCTTAAGAAATCACAGGTTTCCCAGTGATATTATACCAACAAGGAATGTAACAGCATGCAATAAGAATAGGCACACATTCTTATATTAATGCTGGACAAGGCAACCCAGAAAAAGATAAAAGATCCCACATGCAGACAACAGTCAGAGACAGCCCCACTCCTACTGTTATGAGTCTAAAATAATCCCCAAGCTAGCCAGGCAGTGGTGGTGCACGCTTTTAATTCCAGCACTCAGGAAAATGACACAGGCAGATTTCTGGAAGCCCAAGGCCAGCCTGGTCTACAGAGTCAGTTGCAGGACAGAAAGAGCTACACAGAATAAAGCAAAACACCTAAGGTAAACAACCACAGCATGTGTGCAGAGGGTCTAGAGCAGACTCATGTAATCTCCATTGTTGCTGCTTCAGTCTCTGTGAGCTCTCATGATCCCTGCTTGGTTGATTGTGTAGACCATGTTCACCTAATGCCCTAAGGGCTCTGACTCCTATAGTCCTTCCTCCCTTTCATCTGTGGGTTCCTTGAGCTCTTGTGGTTGGTACTTGAGCTGATCCAAAATGCCAGAAGGTTCCATGAAGATTCTTTTCTGTTCTGGGCCTCCTGGGCTTTGCTGTCACTGTCTGCCTTGGATTCTGTATCTTGTGCCCCACTGTCTCCCTCGCTCTGTGTCAATGGGCTCAGGAGTCCTGGCTCCTCACACACACCATGCACCGAGAGCTCTCTAAACACCTGTATCATTCCAACATCATCCTAGGGGAAGCCTGGGATTCCTCACCTGAGACCAGGAGCTCCAGAGGGTCACTAGATTCTGACCACACCAGTGGGCTGTTGTTGTTAAAGCTGTAGCATCTGAATGTCCACCTTTGGCTGGAGGTCACAGGGCCCACAGAGAACAGGGCCTGAAACTGTCTAGTATAGTTTTTATACTGTGAGTTCAACATCCTGGAAAGCTTCTTTTGTCCTTCCTTAGTCAGAACAAACTTGTCATATTGCTGCTTTGAGGCGCACTGGAGGGTGACATTCCCTCCTTCAGTCACCGCAGGACTGGGCAGGGCTGATAGACTGGGTTTCCTGTAGACTCCTAGAAAAGAAAGTGGAATCAGTTAAATGTCCTCAAGGGCTCATCTTTCATGGTGTTGGAGGAAGTTCTTTTGAACAGATTCACTTCTTAACCATCAATCCCAAGGCTGTAGACCCTGTGCGTCCTCTCACCTGTAACCACCAGCTTCAGGGATTCACTGTGTTCTGACCATCCATGATATGTCTGATACTGGCAACTATATCGTCCTGCATGATGATATTTTATGTTTGAGATGGTGAATACAGCCTTGTCAAGAGAATTCTGTGGAATCTCTGTGGGCCTTAAATATTTATATCCATCTTTATACAGACTGTACACTTTGGCTCCTGTTGTCCCCTTACACAAGAAGGTCACTGTAGTCTTCTCAGAGACCATAGAGTCTGGCTGTATTCTGAGGATAGGTTTAGGGGGAGTCGCTGTAATGAAATGAACAGTTATGATCCAGGAGAGCCATCCTTAGATTGCAGGCCTCAACCCCAATACTCCAGCCATCCCCAGGTTTAGCACACATGTCATTTTTTAGCCTCACACCCCATCATGGCTCCAGGAATGATGAGAAGTGCAGGTCAGGACATCTGCAGCCACTCACTCACCTGCCAGTACTGGGGTCCCAAGGCCCAGAGTCAGTCCTGCAAGGGAGTTTCCTGTGAGAGCTTTGTCCCTGAGGCTAGGGCAGGTCCTCCCCTCTTCAGAACCCCCCGAGATCCAGGGGTTTCCTGATGGGTCAGTGCTGGGCTGTGGGACAGCATCAATCCTGGACCACAGTATCCCTTCCCCATGTCCACATCTCACCCATCCAGAGCATGGCTGTGAAGGTGAAGGTCATGGCATCTCCTCCTGGAAGCTGCAACTGTGTTCATGGGCAGAGGTACAGAGACTACCTGGAGAGACAGGAAACATAGGGTGTGGCCTCGGGAGGCAGGCACTCCCCATGACATGGTTGTACTGGCGCAGCCCCACAGGAAGGGGAACTGCCCTCTCCAGGCACCAGGCTCTGTCTTTCTCAAGGCTGTGACTAGGTCAGGTAGTAGATTCTGAAATCAGTTCTTTGATGGATGAGATTTCCATAATCCAATCAGTGTCTCTCCATTTCTGTCCTCATCTTTGGAACTGTATGAAGATTACATGTAAGAAACACATGGATGATCAGGCAGTGGTGGCATTTACCTTTAGTTCCAGCACTCAGGAGGCAGAGGCAGGCAGATCTCTAAGTTCGAGGTCAGCCTGGTGTACAAAGCAAGTTCCAGGACATCAGGATTGTTTCACAGAGAAACCCTGTCTTGAAAAAAAAATGTATGAACATTACACATATGAAATACAAATTGACATGTGGTTTTTCTTTATTCCTCTTTACATTTATATGTGAAATAATCTTCATATTTACAATGCTTGAAGGTTTCTGTGAAGGGTCTTGCTGTGTACAACTGTATGGAATTTATTTTATAATCCTCTTCTTCATGGTCTCACATTCTGGATTTCAAATGTGTACTACTATTTGGTTGTTCTTTTATGACATTGGTGTAGGAGGGTCCTTCTGTATTTGGGTTGCTTTTATTGGTTAATAAAGAAACTGCCTTGGCCTTCTGATAGGACAGGACTTAGATAGACAGGAGAAAGAGAACAGGATACTGGGAAGGGGACAGAGCCAGAGAGAGCTGCCCACCATGAAGACACGCTGAATCTTTCCCGGTAAGCCACGACTCGTGGTGACACACAGATTATTAGAAATGGGTTAAACAAATATGTGAGAGTTAGCCAATAAGAGGCTAGAACTAGTGGGCCAAGCAGTATTTCAATGAATACAGTTTCTGTGTAATTATTTCGGGTACACACCGGGAACCAGGCGCTGGGAACGCAACCCGCGCCCCTCATTGAAACAGATTGGCGCCCACGTGATGTGCTAAATCCACTTAAAAACCTGAGATGGCTTTAAAAACCTGAGAGAGAGTTTAACACAGCTTTTTGCTGTTTGTGTGCTGCAGAGAGATTTCCTGACTTGGCAATAGAAAATAGCATAAAAAAGGTGTGTGGTTTTAAAACATGGCTTCCTGGGCCCTGCCGCCAGTGCAAACTCCAGCTACGGAACATTTGTGGGCCCGGATGTTTGTGTGCCCGCTCAGGATCGGGAAGAAAGTAGCTGAGACCATGCCTTGGCTCAGCTCTTCCTGCCTGGGCAGACGGTGGGATCAGGCTTAGTCAGGCAGGAGAGCATGGTGGATTTCCGCAGCCATTAAGGCTGCGCAGGGCTCAGAGGCACAAGTGACTCCGCCATGTTGGACTGGGTGGAGCAAGCAGACAGTACTTGTATTTGACTTGGGATCGTGGTAGCTTAGATTCTTAAGAGTTTAGCATTTTAAAAACGCAAAGCAAAACTGTTCCTGTACATTGAAGAATTACAGATTCACAATAGGACAGATTCAGACATAAAAGACCTCTAAATGGGTCATACTGTTAGATAAAGTACATAGGCTTGGGAGAGAAAAGAGAAAGAGTATAGAGAGTCATAAAATAATGTTAATACCTTAAAAAAAGGGTAAAGTCTTTAAAGAGACAGAGTACATATAGTCATAGATTAAAAAAAAAGAAAAAGAAAAAGAAGCCACGTAAAAATGGAAAATTCACAGAATGTCTGGATTATGTATTTTATTGTGTTTTCTTTGAATTTTTTGACTGTGAAGGAGCTAACTACAGAAAGAATTTTCATTGTATGGCCTGCCAAACAAAACCAACATATATGTCCTAAAGGTATCATGACTTCTAAATTTGGGTCTAAGAATATGGTGCTTTGGAAAGGAGGGTCTTCTTTTGTTTTCACAGAGGATGAAACCCTATGGATTCCTTCTGGACAAATATGGTTTGATAGACCATGCCCTCCTGAAAGGTCACTGTGAACACCTTCAGAAAATTACTTCACTCAACTGGTGACTGAGATGAACAGGATACACCATGACAGACCTGATTAACAACACCCCCATACAGCAGAAAGAAGTTTGGAGAGAAGTAACTATGCCCATATTCCCAAATATTGTTTCTAAATGTTCTTTAAATTTAAAGGGGGAGATGATATAGATATGGATAATTTACATCGGTATAAATTTTGCTTTATTGATATAAATTTAAGGTCAATTTTGTTATATATATATGTATTTTTGATCTTGATTAATGTATTGTGATTGTGTAGTTCATTTAAAAATGTAATGTATAATTAGGAAATATAGGTTGTTGATAGACAATCATTGATATAGCTTGTAGTCATGTTAGTTAGATTTTCTAGATATATAGAGGTATATTTCAGTTAGATAGACATTCTTCATATCTTTCAAAGATGACAGAATATGGCATTTAAATATTTTAATAACTTAGGACTTTTCATGACTATGAGACATGTCTGCTCCTGGAAGTACCAGCTACATGAAGAGGAAGATGGGCATCAAAGAGGCTCCTAATGGAGTTGGTTTGCCATTTGGGCAAGAAAGTGCTCTTGCCTGGACTGTTACATAAACTGGACACAAAGAACCCGCAAAAAGAGGACTGCTAAATTTGCCTAAAGGTGAGATGATCCTTCAGGGTTCCTGATTTATGAAAGAGTCTACGAGACATTGTGCAGGATACAGAAGAAAGTGACTGAACTGTCTTTGAATTTTCCTGCTTCATGGAAAAATCTGCTGGATACTATGGGCCTGTAGGCTGAAGATGGATGCCCCAATGGTACAAAGGAACTTTGGGTGACTGTACAGGCAGCGAGATGTCTCTGTCATTTCTAGAGTTTTGGAAGTTGTTTACTTAGGTAATATTATATCCTTCTGGAGTCTTTGATGGAGTTGAAGAATGGATAGTTATAGTTTTCCATTGTTATGATAAAAGATAAAATAGATTTAATATAGTTAATATAATTAATAACTGTAATTCTTACTTGATAACTGTTTTGTTATATGTA
The DNA here is from genome assembly GCA_004026605.1 of Ondatra zibethicus. Lineage (NCBI taxonomy): Eukaryota > Metazoa > Chordata > Mammalia > Rodentia > Cricetidae > Ondatra > Ondatra zibethicus. The sequence goes on from PVIU01021564.1 coordinate 21,820, forward strand.
ACTTTACTATGTTAAAATGAAAGCCTTTCTTTTTTGTTTAAATAGAAAAAGGGGAAATGGTATAGGAGGGTCCTTCTGTATTTGGGTTGCTTTTATTGGTTAATAAAGAAACTGCCTTGGCCTTCTGATAGGACAGGACTTAGATAGACAGGAGAAAGAGAACAGGATACCGGGAAGGGGACAGAGCCAGAGAGAGCTGCCCACCATGAAGACACGCTGAATCTTTCCCGGTAAGCCATGACTCGTGGTGACACACAGATTATTAGAAATGGGTTAAACAAATATGTGAGAGTTAGCCAATAAGAGGCTAGAACTAATGGGCCAGGCAGTATTTCAATGAATACAGTTCCCGTGTAATTATTTCTGGTACACACCGGGAGCCGGATGGCACAAGGGGCCCTGCGCCGGGAACACAGCCCGAACCCCTCATTGCAACATGATGTGTGGCATTTTCATTACAACTTTTAAAGTACATTTATTTATTTATTTATTTATTTATTTATTTATTTATTTACACTTCTTTCTTTAAATTACACTTACTTAATAATAATAATTTATGCTTTTTTTATTCATTATGTGTGTACATTCACATCTGTCACAGCACATGTGACATGGAGGTCAGAGGACAACTATTGAAGGCAGTTTTCTCCTTTCATAATATGGATCAGAGTCAGTACTGAAGGTTGACAATAGACACTTACTTATACACTGGTCCATGTCACTAGCCCAGTATTAACAATCTTCAAAATCAACTTTCCTTAGTCCTTGCACATTAAGCAAAGAAAATGCATTGGGTTCCAGGGGTCCTGGGCCAAGTAAGGTCCCAGCTTTATTTGACTTTCTTGGAGAGCAGGCTGTAGGTGTGGCCACCCTTCTTCTTGAGGCAGTTGACTGCACAGTGGTGCAGATTTGGGCAGCACTTGTGGGCATCAGTGCATGACCTCACTGTTGTACTTTAGGAGAAACTAGCAAAGGGATGGCTTTTTTTTTCAGATTTAAAAACTATATAAAGACTATTTTATAGTTAAACACAAAACCAAAAGGTGAACAAAGAAGAACAAAAGCAGAGACTTTGAGTCATTACACAACCAGATTAAAGCTCCACACTTGAGAAAAGCTCTTTTTGTTGAGGTTGATTTGTTATTTAAATTCAAGGTATCAGCTATGTAGCTCAGGCTAAACTTGAATTTCTGATTCTTCTGCCTGATTCTTCTATGCTGAGTTTACAACTATGTTACTCTTGTCCACTCTCCAGAAAAGATATGCAGTCAGGATTTCAATTTAGGCATTTTATTTTATAGAACTCTTTTCCTTTCTCTTTTTATTGATTTTATTGAGCTATACATTTTTCTCTGCTCACCTCCATGTCTCTTCTTCCTCTTCAACCCTCTCCCATGGTCCACATGCTCCCAATTTACTCCGGAGATCTTGTCTTTTACTACTTCCCATGTAGATTAGAACTATGTATGTCTCGCTTAGGGCCCTCATTGTTGTCTAGGTTCTCTGGGATTGTGAATTGTAGGCTGGTTTTCATTGCTTTATGTTTAAAAACCACTTTTGATCCTCTATTCTATTTTCCTTTCTATTTTCAGAAAGTCTTGTTTGGGGTTAATGTGGTCAGTTAGTATAGAATGTTATAATTTCTGGAGTGCTCAGGAAATATTTGTGGTAGGGGAAATTCTTCTATTTATTTTTAATCTTTTATTTCTATTTCAAAGCAGAAATAATCACCTGTTCCTTCACAACACACAACTGAAAGGTGTGCACAAGAAGCAAATAAGGTCTGTGAGCATGTATCCATGTCATTCTGGTTCCATTGCCAAAGAGTACAATGCCTTGCCATTCGCTTACTTATGTCCTACTTAATGAGGATGATGATATATGTGTGTACACTCATGCCCCAGCTTGCATGTGGAGCTCAGAAGACAACTTTGAGGAATCTGTTCTTTTCTTCGTTTTTTTAAATATTATATATATATTTAATTTTTCCATTCAAAAATTGATCCTTCATCCACTTCTCCCATTCTCCTCCTGCTCCCCCACTAACTGTCCTCCCTCCCCCATCATTAAGAGGGGGCAGGGTACCCTGCCCTGTGGGAAGTCCAAGACCCTCCCCCCTCCATCCTGGCCTAGGAAGATGTGCATCCAAGTAAACTAGGGTCCCAAAAAGCCAATACATGCAAAAGAGACAGGTCCCAGTGCTATTATTGATGTCTTGTCAGTCTGTCCCTATTGGCAGCCACATTTAGAGAGTCCAGTTTGATCACATGCTCGTTCAGTCCCGGTCCAGCTGGATTTGGTGAGCTCCCATTAGATAAGGCACACTCTCTCAGTGGGTGGACCAACCCTCCGCAGTCCTGACTTCCTTGCTCATCTTCTCCCTCCTTCTGCTCTTAACTGGACCTTGGGAGCTCAGTCCATTGCTCTGATGTGAATGTGGGTCTCTGTCTCTATCTCCCTCCATCGGATGAAATTTCTATGGTGATAATCAAGATATTCATCAGTGTGATCATGGGAAAAAGCCCGTTCAGGCACCCTCTCCTCTCCTGCCCAAGTAGCTAGCTGGGGACATCCCCATGGACGCCTGGGATCCCCTCTAGAGCCAAGTATCTTGCCAGTCCTAAAATGACTCCCTTAATGTAGATATCTTCTTCCTTGCTCCTATATCTGCCCTTCCTCCATCTCTACCCTCCCACTCCTCCATGCTCTCCCCAGTCCTTCCCTTCTCCTTCCCCCTCTGTCCTTTCCCCTCTCCCCTTCCCCCAACCCTATTCCCACCCTACCCCTACCCCTGTGCTCCAAACTTTTGGAAAATAGAATAGAGGACCATAATTTAGAGTGAGCCTTTATGGTCTGCAACTGACATTGCATCCAAATGGACTTACAGAAAGAAAAGGACAGAACCAGGACATGGTGAAGGGAAAGCCATTAAGACAGCAGTGTCATTCAGCAAATAACTTGCTGCAACAACTGGAAAGCATAAGAAATTTTGAAAGAATGAAGCAATTTCATGAGTATGGATTCCCATGGGATCCAGCTGTTTTTCCAGCCTTTGAACAAATTATACACATCATTGGAGAGATGAGGCACCACTTAAAAACCAGAAAACAAGGAAAAGCAACTAAAGGGTTTGGATGCTGCAAGTTGAATCTAATTTTACCTTCATCTAAAGCAGACCTGGAATGTATCAATTTTAGAAAAGTTGCCTCCACTGTCTCTAACCCTATAGACATTTCCATGCTGACCTACAAATAGATGTCTGTTCTACAATGAGGAGGCAAATTCTACTGGATGAGAACTCTTCATGCTATTGTGAAGGGATTTCTTTCTTCTTAATAGCCACCTGTATACTTCTTTCCGCATTGGATTAGGATAATAAATGTAAGTTTCAGAGTTAACTCTAAACAGTGTTATTGATCAACTTCTGGAAATATGATCCCAACCCTCATCCATAAGTCAGTATCTTTATACATTTTAAATGTCATCATCAAAAGAAGAGACAATATTTTCTGGACCTTGCAATTTCAGAGAAAGCTACATGGCATTTCTTACACATGGTTTTAAAATAAGAAGTAAAATCCTATCAATACTGAATTCTCCTGTTTGTTTTTACAAGGGAGAGAAATGCATATGGGAACAAGAGATTATATCTGACAGTTAGCATAGAGTCAAATGACTCTATCATATCCAGAAGGTTGCTCTACCCTCTGGTTCATAAAGCTTATTGCTAAACAGTGTTCAAATTAAAAACTTAATAAAACTTTTGAAATAAAAAAAACACTTTTGAGTGAGTACATGTGATAATTGTCTTTCTGGGTCTGGGTTACTTCACTCAGTATGATGTTTTCTAGCTCCATCAATATTTCTGCAAATTTCAAGGTGTCATTTTTTTTCATTGCTGTGTAGCACTCCATTGTGTAAATGGATCACATTTTCCTTATCCATACTTTGGCCAAGAGGCATTTAGGTTGTTTCCAGGTTCTGGCTATGACAAACAATGCTGCTATGAACATAGTTGAGCACATGTCCTTGTGTAAAATTTCTTTGGGCAAATACCCAAAAGTGGTATTACTGGGTCTTGAAGAAGGTTATTTCCTAATTTTCTGAGAAATCATTACTCTGATATCCATAGGGGCTCTACCATTTTGCACTCCCACCAGCAATGGAGGAGTGTTCACTTTATGCCACAACCTCTCCAGCATAAATTGTCATCAGTATTTTTGATCTTGGCCATTCTGACAGGTGTAAGATGGAATCTCAGAGTTGTTTTGATTTGCATTTCTATGATGACTAAGGATGTTGAACATTTTCTTAAGTGTCTTTCAGCCACTTTAAATTCCTCTGTTGAGAATTCTCTGTTTAGGTCTGTACTCCATTTTTTTAAATTGGGTTATTTGTTCTTTTGATGACAAATTTCTTGAGTTCTTTGTATATTTTGGAGATCAGACCTCTGCCTGATGGTGGGTTGGTGAAGGTCTTTTCCCATTCTGTAGGCTGTTACAGGGATGGTTCAACATATGACGATCTGTCAATGTAATCAACCATATAAACAAACTGAAAAGAAAAAACCACATGATCATTTCATTAGATGCTAAAAATCTTTTGAAAAAATATAACATCTCTTCATGATAAAGGTCTTCAGGAAAGCAGGGATACAAGGAACATACTTAAACATAATAAAGGCAATATACAGCAAGTCAACAGCCAACATCAAACTAAATGGAGAGGAATTCACAGCGATCCCACTGAAATCAGGAACAAGACAAGGTTGTCCATTCTTTCCATATCTATTCATTATCATTCTTGAAATACCAGCTAGAGCAATAAGATAGCAGAAAGAGATCAAGGGGATATAAATTGGAAAAGAAGAAGTTGAACTCTCACTTTTTGCTGATGATATGATACTTTAAATAAGCGACCCCCAAAATTCTACAACTCATTAACACTTTCAGTAATATAGCAGGATACAAGATTAACTAAAAAAAAAATCAGTAGCCCTCTTTTACACAGATGATAAATGGGCTGAGATAGAAATCAGAGAAACATCACCCTTCACAATAGCTAAAATAGAATAAAATATCTCATAGTAACTCTAACAAAACAAGTAAGTGGAAGACCTGTATGACAAGAACTTTAAATCTTTGAAGAAAGAAAATGAAGAAGATGAAGAAGGATGCTTAAAAAAAAACCCACACGCCTTTTCCTCTGTGGGTCCTTGGACCACCAGGACTCTTTCTTCCTGTGCTGAGATCGGAGATGCAGACTGCTAAGTTTGTGTGCGCCTGGTGGGAAGGTCCCTGAGGGAGCCTGCTGCAGTGGGCCTCTTTGTACCACAGGACCCTGCTCTCCCCCCCCACCACCCAGCAAGTTTGCCCTTTCCTCTGTGAGTCCTTGGGACAACCAGGACTCTCTCTTCCTGTGCTGAGATCGGAGATGCAGACTGGTAAGTTTGTGTGCGCCTGGCAGGAAGGTCCCTGAGGGAGCCTACTGTAGCTGGCCTCTTTGTTCCACAAGACTCTGCACCCCTGCAAGTATGCCCTTTCCTCTGTGGGTCCTTGGACCACCAGGACTCTCTCTTCCTGTGCTGAGATAAGAGGTGCAGATGGGTAAGTTTGTGCGCACTTGGCAGGAAGGTCCCCGAGGGAGTGCTGGCACCACCGGCCCCTGCTGCAGCAGGCCTCTTTGGTCCATATGACCCTTCCCCCCCCCCCGCAAGTTTGCCCTTTCCTCTGTTGGTCCTTGGAACACCAAGGCTCTCTCTTCCTGTGCTGAGATCGGAGGTCCAGACAGATCTGAGGTCCAGACAGGATTTCCTTTTCCTGCACTGAGATCAGCTATCCAGAGGGGTGAGTGTGTGCAAGCCTTACTGGGAGGTCACCACCCACTGAGACTCCCCTGACTGCAATCAAAGGAAGAGATGGGCAAGCGCAAATCCAACAATCCCTCCAACAACCTGAAAAGCAACATGACAACACCAGAAACCAGCGAGCATGCAACAGGAAAACCTGAGCAACCTAATCCAGAAGAAGTAGAAGAAATAGACTTTAAATGTAACATTATGAAAGTGATAGACACCTTTAAAGAAGAGATGAAAAACTCCTTTGAAGAAAGGGATGAGAAAACTAACAAAAAGTTAGAAGAAATGAATAAATTCCTCAAAGATACCCTAGAAAACCAAGAAAAAGCAATCAAACAGGTAATGGAAACACTTCAAGACATAAAAACTGAAATGTAGGCAATGAAGAAAACACAAACTGAGGGAAGGCTGGAGATGGAAAATCTGGGTAAAAGAGCAGGGACTGCAGAGACAAGTATAACCAACAGAATTCAAGAGATAGAAGAATCTCAGACGCTGAAGATACTATAGAGAAAATAAACTCGTTGATCAAAGAAAACAACAAATACAACAAATTCTTAACACAAAACACACAGGAAATCTGGGACACAATAAAAAGACCAAACCTAAGAATAATAGGGGTAGAAGAAGGAGAAGCACAGCTCAAAGGCCCAGAAAATATATTCAACATAATTATAGAAGAAAACTTCCCCAACCTTAAGATGGATATGGCTATGAAGGTACTAGAAGCATAGAGAACACCGAATAGACTGGACAAAAAAAAATCCCCTCACCATATAATAAAAAACAAAACATATAATAAAGAAAGATTACTAAGAGCTGCATAGGAAAAAGGTCAAGTAACGGATAAAGGTAAACCTATCAGAATTACACCTGACTTCTCTATGGAAACCATGAAAGCCAGAAGGTCTTGGATAGATGTGCTGCAGACACTAACAGATCATGGATGCAAGCCCAGACTACTATACCCAGCAAAGCTTTCATTCACCATTGATGGAGAAAACAAGATATTTCTGGATAAAAAAAATTTAGGCAAAACATAGCCACAAACCCGGCCTTACAGAAAGTACTAGAAGGAAAACCACAACTGAAGGAAGCAAACAACACCCATAATAACACAGACATCTAACAGCCCTCCACTGGCACAACTCAAAGAAGGGAAACACAGAAATTCTACAATCAAAAAAAAAATAACCGCAGTTAATAACCTCTGGTCATTAATAACACTTAATATCAATGGACTCAATTCACCTATAAAACGGCACAGGTTAAGAGAATGGATATGAAAACAGAATCCAACATTCTGTTGTTTACAAGAAACACACCTCAACCACAAAGACAGAAATTATCTCAGAGTAAAGGGTTGGGAAAAGGTTTTTCAATCAAACAGCCCTAAGAAACAAGTGGGTGTGGCTAATATCGAAAAAAATCGATTTCAAACTAAAATGAATCAAAAGAGATGGAGATGGACATTTTATACTCTTAACAGGAATAATCCATCAGGATGAAGTCTCAATACTGAATATCTATGCCCGTAATATAAAAGCACCCACATATGTAAAAGAAACATTACTAGAACTCAAAGCACATATCAAACCTCACTCGCTAATAGTAGGAGATTTCAACACTCCTCTCTCAGCAGTGGACAGTTCAACCAGACAGAAACTTAACAGAGAAATAAGAGAACTAACAGATGTAATAAATCAAATGGACTTAATAGACATCTATAGAACATTCCACCCAAACATGAAAGAATATATCTTCTTCTCAGCATCTCATGGAACCTTCTTGAAAATTGATCACATACTCGGTAACAAAGCAAACATCCACAGATACAAAAAAAATTGGAGTAACCACCTGTGACTTATCGGATCATCACAGAGTAAAGTTAGAATTTAACAACAATTCCACCCCAGAAAGCCTACAAACTCATGGAAACTGAACAGTTAACTACTGAACCACTCCTGGGTCAAGGAAGAAATAAAGAAAGAACTAAAAGTCTTCCTTGAATTAAATGAAAATAAAGACACAACATACCCCAACCTATGGAACACTATAAAGCAGTGCTAAGAGTCACTTTAGTGACTTAACAGCACACCTGAAAGCGTTAGAAAAAAAGAAGCTGACTACCCAGGAGGAATAGAAGACTGGAAATAATCAAACTGAGGGCTGAAATCAACAAAATAGAGGCACAGAAAGAAATGCAAAGTATCAATGAAACAAAGAGCTGGTTCCTTGAGAAAATCAACAAGATTGACAAACCCCTATCCAAACTAATCAAAAGGCAGAGAGAGAACACTCAAATTAACAAGATCAGGAATGAAAAGGGGAAAATAACAACAGACACTGAGGAAATTCAAAGAATCATTAGGTCTTACTACAAAAGCCTGTATGCCACAAAATTGGAAAATGTAAAATAATGGACAGTTTTTTAGATAAATACCATATACCGAAATTAAATCAAGACAAGGTGAACAATTTAAATAGACCTATAAGTCGCTAGGAAATAGAAGCTGTCATCAAAAACCTCCCAACCAAAAAAAGCCCAGGACCAGATGGTTTTAATGCAGAATTCTACCAAAACTTCCAAGAAGAGCTAATACCTATACTCCATAAGGTGTTTCGCATATAGAAACAGAAGGGTCATTGCCAAACTCTTTTTATGAAGCTACAGTTACCCTGAAACCAAAACCACACAAAGATGGAACCATAAAAGAGAATTACAGACCAATCTCACTCATGAACATCGATGCAAAAATTCTCAATAAAATACTGGCAAAACAATTTCAAGAACACATCAAAAAAACATGCATTATGATCAAGTAGAGATGCAGGGCTGGTTCAACATACGGAAATCTATTAATGTAATCCATCATATAAATAAACTGAAAGAAAAAACCATATGATCATTTCATTAGATGCTGAAAAGGCATTTGACAAAATTCAACACCCCTTTATGATAAAGAGATTAGGGATACAAGGTTCATATCTAAATATAATAAAAGCAATTTACAGCAAGCCGACAGCTACCATCAAATTAAATGGAGAGAAACTAAAAGCGATTCCACTAAAATCAGGAGCAAGGCAGGGCTGTCCACTCTCCCCATATCTCTTTAATATAGTCCTTGAAGTTCTAGCAATAGCTATAAGACAGAATAAGGAGATCATGGGGATTCAAATTGGAAAGGAAGAAGTCAAACTTTCGTTATTTGCAGATGATATGATAGTGCACTTAAATGACCCCCAAAACTCTACCAAAGAACTTCTACAGCTGACAAATACCTTCAGTGATGTGGCAGGACACAAGATCAACTCAAAAAAATCAGTAGCCCTCCTATACACAAAGGATAATAAACAGAGAGGGAAATCAGAGAAACATCACCTTTCATGATAGCCACAAATAGCATAAAGTATCTTGGGGTAACACTAACCAAGAAAGTGAAAGATCTATTTGACAAGAACTTTAAGACCTTGAAGAAAGAAATTGAAGAGGATACCAGAAAATGGAAGGATCTCCCACGCTCCTGGATTGGTAGGATGAATATAGTAAAAATGGCAATTCTACCAAAGGCAATCTATCGATTCAACGCAATCCCCATCAAAATCCCAACAAAATTCTTTACAGACCTTTAGAGGACAATAATTATATATGGAAAATCAAAAAGTCCAGGATAGCCAAAAAAATCCTATACATTAAAGGAACTTCAGGAAGCATTACCATCCTTGACTTCAAACTCTATTACAGAGTTATAGTAATGAAAACAGCTTGGTATTGGCATAAAACCAGAGAAGTTGAGCAATGGAATCGAATTGAAGACCCGGATATTAATCCACAAACCTATGAACACCTCATATTTGACAAAGAAGCTAAGAGTATACAATGGAAGAGTGCAGCATTTGTAACAAATGGTGCTGGCATAACTGGATGTCAACCTGTAGGAGAATGAAAATAGATCCTTATCTATCTCCATGCACAAAACTCAAATCCAAATGGATTAAAGACCTCAATATAAATCTGACCACACTTAACCTGATAGAACAGAAAGTGGGAAGTAGCCTGCAATACATGGGCACAGGAAAACACTTCCTATGTAAAACCCAGTGGCACAGACAATAAGAGCAACAATGAATAAATGGGACCTCCTGAAACTGAGAAGCTTCTGTAAAGAAAAGGACACAGTCATTAAGACAAAAAGGCATCCTACTGAATGGGAGAAGATCTTCACTAACCCCACATCGGACAAAGGTCTGATCTCCAAAATATACAAAGAACTGAAGAAACTAGACATTAAAACGCTAAATACCCAAGTAAAAAATGAGGTAATGATCTGAACCGAGAATTCTCAACAGAAGAAGTTCAAATGGCCAAAAGATACTTAAGGTCATGTTCATCTTCCTTAGTGATCAGGGAAATGCAAATCAAAACAACTTTGAGATGACACCTTACACCCGTCAGAATGGCTAACATCAAAAACACCAATGATTGCCTATGCTGGAGAAGATGTGGAGTAAGGGGAACACTCATCCATTGCTGGTGGGAATGCAAACTTGTGCAACCACTTTGGAAATCAGTGTGGCAGTTTATCAGGAAATTAGGAATCAACCTACCTCAAGATCCAGCAATAGCACTCTTGGGAATATACCCAAGGGATGCCCAATCATACTACAAAAGCATTTGTGCAACTATGTTCATAGCAGCATTATTTGTAGTAGCCAGAACCTGGAAACAACTTAGGTGCCCTTCAATGGAAGAATGGATCAAGAAAGTGTGGATTATATACTCATTAGAATACTACTCAGTGGTAAAAAACAATGACATCTTGAATTTTGCATGCAAATGGATAGAAGTAG